>JAIEZT010000026.1:8427766-8450266 GCA_019594935.1 Periophthalmus modestus | reverse complement strand
ACTTAAAGTCCTCTCTCTCTCTTTCTCTCCCTCTTTTTCTCTCTTTCTGGCTCTTTTCTGCCTCATGGTACCTGAGCAGATACTATTCACGTTTTCCCAGTAGCCCAAGTCTCCAAAAGGCACTCCCTAAAGATTAATTCATGCAGCGAGTCCTAGCAACCATTAGATGTCTGCCTTTTATAATATAGCACGAATGGCTTTAGGCTATAGTAAAAAAAAAAAAAGGATAAAAAAAAAAATCTTTTTACTTTTTATGAGCTGACTTGGTTATGGACTGTCTATACACACCTTTCGAGCTTAAGTGTTTTAGAGTAAACAGCATTTCCAGTTTCTATAAATAACATGTATTTTCTTACTGCAGTGTTGTACAAATCTATGCTGGATTCTCTTCCCACCCCCCCATCCTCCTACATGTGAATCTAAACTGAAATATGTGCTGTCCCTTAACAAATAAATAAAATAAGAAATAAGACGTTTGTAGAATGGCATTTTTAGACTAATTAGATTCTTGTCATTGTTCTGTGTTCTTTTGTTTAGTAATGTTTGCATGGTTTTATATTTTGGATGTTTTTAAACCTGTACTTGTCTCCTGTAACCTGTCAAGCACTTTGGAACTATATTCAGAACATTTCTCTAAATAAAATGACATCTATTTGTAAATCATCCAAATCTCAGTGAAGGAAAAGCCCATGAGATGTAAGTCACAACCTTTGTATTTATTAGATACAAAATACTCTCAGTCTTTGTAATTGAAAGGCAATATGCAAAAAGTAACACTCCCATGACAGTGAGAACACACCAGCACCTCTGGTATCTAATTAACTTTCGGTTTATGCAGAAGATATCAGAATTTCAGTGGGCGGCATGTGACTACAATATCTTGAACAGTGAAAATGTCAAGGAAACATGACTGACTTCCAATTAATATTTCTGAGATGTATGTATAAGCGTGCCATTACTCCACTATATAATGGTATATCCTCAGAGTTAAATTACCTGTGGGATGCAATTATTGGGAAGATGGATACTGAATGATAGAACATATGAAGCTTCAGAGGGTTTTAATGAGGCCAACCATTTGTAGCATTTGCTATCAAAGCAACAAGCCAAATGGGAAATTTATGACTGCAGGATGTGTTTAATATTGGAATAGTCATTGGTGGTTTTATGTAAGGCAGTGGTTAACACACATTTCAGACCAAATAGCACCTAAGATAGGTTCATATTTGACTACACGAGTACCACATTAGATGGCCTAGGATCCAGAATACACACAATACGTCAGAGATGTTAGTCTCATCATTGGTAAATCTCTCGTTTTCAAATGGGTGTGATTGACAGGTGGATTAGCCAATTGGAGACATGCATGGTCCACCATATTGAAAAATAAAGGAAAAAAATCACAGCAGGCTGAAAAACATCACGGATTTCTGCAGAATCAGTGAATGACGCACTGAACTCTATGTAATCTGAGGTGATATAAATAAGATTTTATTTGTAAATCATAGGTGACCAACGAGCTCCTTCCTCTCAAAAACAAATCTGATTGCATCTGATCATGTTGGACTGGGCTTGAGACGCAACGGAGGACATGGAGACCAGATGGTGATCAATCTATATAAAAAAATACAGATTGATAGATTTATTTGATTGGGACAATGCATGCTAATGAAAAGACATGATACAACATGAATGTAAGCACACCTTTCCATCTGTTGGCCCAAGGGGTGAGGTCTCAAATCAATCAATCAATTAGGATTACCAAAATTATTTCTATTTGATAAATTCCAGAATAATGAGGATTTTGACAATTGACAACTGACAATGACAATTTTTCATTACTTTCTTCACAGTGAGACGTTTACCTACATTTCATTAGTATTTGGTACCATTGCCTTTAAACTGTATGACTTGGGTCAAATATTTTGGATAGCTGTCAGGAATTTTGGCTCATTCCTCCTAACAGAACTGCTGTAACTGAGCCAAGTTTGTAGGCCGCCTTGCTTTTTCATGTCTGCTCATGAATTTTCAAAAGGCTTTGTGATGGCCATTCCAAAACATTGACTTTGTTATCTTTAAGCCACCTTATAATAATAATAATAATGCCTTACACTTGTAATGCGCTTTATCAAAGCCTCTCAAAGCGCTACACTGAAGTCATTATTCGTTCACTCCACACTTGGTGATGGTAAGCTACTATTGTAGCCACAGCTGCCCTGGGGTAGACTGACGGAAGCGAGGCTGCCAGTTTGCGCCATCGGCCCCTCCGACCACCACCGATCATTCACACTCACACACACACACACACACACACACACACACACACACACACACACACACACACACACACACACACACCACTTTCATACTAGGCAATGTGGATGAAGTGTCTTGCCTAAGGACACAACGACAGAAGTTGGTCCGACCTTCGGGTTGGGAGACCAACACTATAACCACTGAGCCACCTTATGACCAGTTTGCCATCATGCTGCGGGTCTTTTTTGGAAACTGTAATTTGGCTTTTTTATATTTCTTTTGGATTAATGATTTCTTCCTGGCAGAGTGGCCTTCAGCCCATGTCTGCACAGTCTTCGTTTCACTGTGGATAATGACACACTCTTATGAGCTTCAGTCAGCATCTTCACAAGGTCTTTTGCTTTTGTTCTTGGGTTGATATGACATTTCTCACCAAAGCATTTTCATCTCTGGGACACAGAACCCGTCTCCTTCCTGAGCGATATGATGGCTGGACATTCCCATGGTCTTTATACTTGTGTATAATAGTTTGAACAGATAAACGTGGCACCTTCAGGCATCTGGAAATTGCTCTGAAGGATGAACCGTTCTTGTACCAGTCCACAAGTCTCTTCTGATATCTAGGCTGATTTCTTTTTACTTTCTCATGTCATGATGCTAGACAAAGAAGCAGTGTGTTTCAGGTGTGCCTTCAAATAGATCCACAGGTGTGTCTCTAATTAACTCATATATTTTCAATAAACCAATCAGAAGCTTCCAAAGACATGACATCATCATCTGGGTTTTTCCAAACTGTTTAAAGGCATAGTAATCTTACAGTATGTAAACGTTTGATTAAGAAAAAAGTAATGAAAACTCCTTCTCTCTGCTAATGGTAACTGACCTAAAACAGGAAATGTTTAGTCTGATTTCATGTCAAACAGTGAGGGGGGAAAAAGCATGTGTCTTTTTATATAGTGTATGTGAACTTCTGTTTTCAACTGTATATAATATTTTATAGAATAAAACAAATAGTTACTGTGTGGAGGTAGAGAGATAAAGTGCAAAACATAAATTCTAGTATGATTTTTTTCACTTGGGTCTAAATATTTAAATATTATTGATTTGTCACCATTGTTGTCCTCATGCAGCAAGAGTTGTCTCCTGAGGTTCTAAGCGCATTGATCTTACATACATCTTACATCTTACATACATTGATCTTAATACATAAGAAGAATTCAGCTCTCATGTTGTTTTGCCTGTTTTGCCAATGCTGCATGGGTATTAAACTACACTTGAATACACATTTATGTCTGTCAGAGATCCTCCTGTTCCTACTGGTGCTCTCTCATGCCATTACACCACTGAAATATCCCTGCTATAGCTGCACATGCACGCAGCCAGGGTATGACCAGTGTTTGTTCAAATGAGGAAAACCGGTCCTAACAGCACACTGTAATCCCAGATTATCTCTGACAGTCCAATCCAGAAACAGGGGGGAAAATTGGCAAAAGAAAAGGGATTATTTGAGGGCAGTGGGTGGAGTGTTTTGCGATGTGTGTCACTGCAAAAAAGGACACCGAGTTGTGGGAAAACCTCAGCAGTGCACAATGTGAAAAATGGTCCAGGCGACTTGTCCCCAAACGACCAGTCATTCTGCTGCACGAATGGGTCAATGGTGGAAGCTCAGGATCAGGGCAGTAGCTTGACCTTTGACACAGACACCCTGCCCCCACCATACCTCTGCCCCCCCTTTCTCCATCTCTCTTCCCTTCCACTCGGTCAAGCTCTCTCTCGCATTCTGTCTTTCTCTCCAACCCCCTGCTCTCTCTTCCCCTGTTTTTCTCCCTTCCTCTATCTATTTTGCTCTCTCCCCTCTCTTTCACTGCTCCCTCTTTCTCCCTCTCTCCCCCTCTCTCTTTCCTTCTCTTTCTCAGCCCCCTTCTTCCTCTCTCCATCCCACTCTATCAAGCTCTCTTTCGCTTTCTCTACCTCTCTTTCTCTGTCTCTCTCTCCCCATTTCTCTGTTCTCTCTCTGCCCCCTTTCTTCATCTCTCTTTCCCTCTTTCTCTCTCTCTCTCCCTCTTTTTCTCTGCTCCCCCTTTCTCCCTCTTTCTCTCTGAAGCACACTCATTCCATTACAGTCCAGTGACAGACACTACCGCACATCACTTTCCCTGCATTGATGGGCAGCTGGTTTTCTACAAACATCATCTTGCAGCAAGTGAACTGGCAGACAGAAAAAGGCCAGTACATTTATGAATATATTCAAAAATATATATGTGATGTCAAATCAAGGTTAGCTTTTCTCGTTTCTTCAACACAGTATGGCCAAATAAATGAATGAGGTATACTGCAGAATCTATATCTATCTATCTGTATTTTTAAAAGCTAATATTGACCTGGCATTTCATGAGTCAGGACTATGACAACCTCTAGTATGTGTAAAGGGCACACATCATATGTTACCTTTACTGATATTTGATGAAGGATATGTACATTTTGAGCTCACTCTTACTATACTTACTATAAATCAAAATCTCTTGAAAAGTGTTAAATCTTCTATGTGAGCAACTCAACTCAGCTACTTAACAAACTCAAATACACATTCATATTTATTTTCAAGTAATTTGGAGCAAAGCTAGACATTCATTTTTATTAAGGTCAGGGGGAGAAATATGTAAAAATTGTCATATAGTTACATTGGGTTAACATTGCTAAAATTGTCATCTTTCTTTCCAGTCAAATTATAAGGAAGGAGCACATAGTATTCATAAATATATAACTGTCCCTGGAATAAGTGCTCCATTCATTCAGATTCCTTTCCATATCACGAGAAGAAAAACTGAAATTACACACACCATGTACATACTCCCAAATCCAGCTCTTCTTTTGGCCTCATGTCATTTCGATGTGCTGCTGCTAATGATTGGAATTTGGCTCAGAATTCTCTTAAACTGGACTGTAGAATTTCTCTTTCTGTTTTTAAATGTAAAGTGAAGGACATTTTTAAACACTCATGTAAATGTTTTAGTAACTGAAGGTCATTTTTTTATGTATTTATATTTCTGATTGTTTTACTAATAATTGTTTGTGTGTGTGTGTGTGTGTGTGTGTGTGTGTGTGTGTGTGTGTGTGTGTGTGTGTGTGTGTGTGTGTGTGTGTGTGTGTGTGTGTGTGTGTGTGTGTGTGTTTTGTTTGACTCCCTCTCCCTTTCCCTTGGGTGGGGAGGCCAACATTGTAAGTAAGAATTTGTTCTTAATGTTTTGCCTGGCAAAATAAAGGTTATAATAATTCAAAAGATGTAATCAAGGACTCTCTGTTATATGTAAGAAAGGTCAGATGTTTCACCAATAAGAACCATAAAATAAACTGTTCAGAGAAATAGTGTTCCTTTTAAATGTACAACTGTATAAAAGTAATCTGTACTGTGGTACTGTAATACTGTGACAATCATGTTTTGGCTAAAGAACATTTCATTCAAAAGTGTAGAGCCATTTCTAGTATGCTCACTGAACCCAGACAGGGCATGTGGGTTAGCTTTAAGATCATTTTGGACTAATCATATTACTGTACTTTTCTACTGGTTTAATGTTGTAGATTATAGAAATTTGGCTCATAGTATTGTACATTTTCAGCAGTCTTCACCATGAACACTTTGTATTTATTTATTAAAGAGTCAATGCATATTAAAACAAGTAAAACCATGTGTGTATATGTGTGATTGTACAAGTTCTCATCCATAGCTCCCTGCTGGACCAAGGGATGTGATACAGGCTATACTTTCATAACTTAAGTTAGTTTTTAAAATTATTTTAAAGTGATTCTCATTGGTATGCACGAGAGCTGTAGTCAGTAAAACAATGAAAAGTCCTGCTGATTGATTAGTAAAAAGGGGGTGTGGCCAAAACTCACCAAACTATTAAGTATATTTCAATGTAACTTACCCAAACTGAACAAAAGACTACACCTGCACAGGAGTTCATGCAAAAACAACAATATTACATAAAAGTGCTAGAAAATTGTGTAATTATATGCAAAAAGGCAGATTAAACATAGAATTCACTCCCAAAAAATTAGCTAAATCACACCATACCTTTTCCTTTCTGCTGTGGTCCCATATAGATCCTTATTATCTAGATAAGATAGTTAGTCAGCTAATTTAAAGTTTGGTCCAAACACCATCACATCGAATAAAAGACTACCTTAGTATGTTTTTTATTACACAGAATAGGTGACATATATCATTCTGGCTGATTAACATAAATGTTCTTTACTTTCTATGAGGGCTGCACATGTAGAGGAAAGTGGTGCATTATAAAAAATTACTATAATTACACCATAGACTCATCTGTTATCTGAGTGCCTGGCAGCTGACATTTTCACAGTGGTCAAGGACAGTGAGGAAAAACACATATTTAGACTGAAGGAAAATTTAAAGATTTTGACCTAAATAAGCTCATAGTGTACATTTTTTTGGCATCTTGTTTTGCTTAATGGCTATACATAATAAATCAGGAGTAGATTCATTAAATAACATTTAACATAACAAAATACACAGGTGTTCTGAGTTTTATGTGAAAAATTCTTCAGTGCCAAATATGTATGCAGTAACCTGGAAAATGCATTGTGTTTTTCAAATTGCTTCTTCATAAACAAAGCGCCCCCTTGAAACCTTGAGAGTGCGTTGTATTGTTGGTTAATCAAAAGCTGATGGTTTGTGTTTATTTCTAAAGATTACCTTGTGAACATTTCCAGCACATCCATTTGCATTAATTAGGCGAAGCTCCATAACCAATTACTCCAAAGCTGCTTTAATGTGAGCAGTGTCTAAGAAATGAAAGGATTTTAAAAGGAGTTATACAAAGGCTTATCTAACATCTCAACAGAGAAATTAGCTTCTGATAAATGCATCCAGTCATCTTCTGGATCATTAAAAGTCCTATCTTGGCTCAATCATTACTTTAACATGCAAGACAGGAGCTTTTTATCAGTTGCTGCTGTGACAGGCCGGGTTGTTCAGCTCTGACAATCCATTAAATATCACCCGGAGGAAGTGTCATCCAAGCTTTAAACAAAGCATTTGTGAGTCTTTGAACAATTTTTTCTCCCATTTGGGGAAAATTTCTTTGGCAAGGCGGAAATCTGGGAGTCACTTGAATGATATGTATTGGCAGCCTGATTACTCAACAAAACAACTCAGAAACATAACTTAACAAAATCATACTGAACAATGGCAAAGAAGATGGCAGAGGACATGGAAGAAGTGAAAAAATCACTCGAAGTTTCGAGTCATGTGGTTAAACAAAAAGATATGCTGAAGTTAATTGATGAAGTGCGACAACTGAGGGATATAATCAAGGAAAAGGACAAGAAGATTCACGAATTACAAAAAAGAGTGGATGACTTGGAACAATACACAAGGATGGCTGACTTGGTGATATCTGGACTGGTGACAAGACCCTGCACCTATGCCAGGATTACAGCAGGTGACAAGGAGGGTGAGGACGCTCCTCCAGGTGAACGACACACACTTGAGCAACAAGTCATTGATTTCTTTCACAGCAAAGACATCGCTCTAGAAAGTAAGAACATCTCTGCTTGTCACACTATTCCTCTGAAACAGGGGAATAGACCAAAGAGAGGGATTGCATGACAGGCACGAACCTTAAAGAAACAAAAGAAGATCCAAGATACATGGACAAGGAATTGTAAAGTTATGATCAAACTTAATAGAACACCAGAGCAAGCCAAAATAATGGCAATACAAGAAATCGAAGACTTGGACACATTTAACTAAGAATACAAGATTGACTTGGAAAAAATAACTGCTTGGTACTGTCAAACCTAGTAGGCTAATCAAAAAGAAGAAACAAATCAAGCAAAATCGAGAACATTATACATATATTTTAATACATTTGAACATCAGGATTACAAGTCTTATGATGTAGAAACTGACATTGATCCTGATGGCTATTTGTCTGAAAATTTAAATTTGGACTGTGGATATTATTCTGAAGACGATATTAAAGTATTGACTGAACAATTTTCTGTGATTTAACAGCAGGAGTCTCTATAAAAATATGGACAAGATAAAAGATTGTTTAAATAATCTTTAAATTTAGCATTGTAGCTATCTCAGAGACTTGGCTTTGTGACAATAGAGAACTGGATAATGAATTAGAAGATTATAATTTATTTAATAAAAATAGGAAAAACAAAAAAGGGAGTTGCTTTATTTGTAAAAAGGTGTATAAAATGTAAGATTATGGAAGACATGACTTTTTCTGTTGATGAGTTGATGGAGTGTGTTACTGTTGAAATAAGACATGAATTAATACATCCATCCATTTTCTTCCACTTATCTGGGGCCGGGTCGCGGGGGCAGCAGTCTAAGCAGGGACTCCCAGACTTCCCTCACCCCAGACACATCCTCCAGCTCCTCCGGTGGGACCCCAAGGCGTTCCCAGGCCAGCCGAGAGACATAGTCATAAAATACATAAAATTAATACATAAAAGTATATTGATTAGCTGTATTTATAGGACCCCAGGATCAAGCATTGATGAATTTAATGGGAAACTTACCAAGTTATATTCTAAACAAAGTAGTAAGGGTCTTTTGGTACGTGGGGACTTTAATATTGATTTGTTGAAATCATGTGAACACAGTAAGACAAGTGATTTTGTTAACAATATGTTTGGTTTGGGTATGTACCCTTTAATATCAAGACCTAGTAGAATAACTAAGGATAGTGTGACTTTGATCGATAACATTTTTTTCAACGGATAGAAAAGTTAAAAGTGGGTTATTTCTGACAGATATAGCGATCATCTGCCGGTTTTTGTGGTGTTTGACATTAAGTTAAAGAAAAATAAAGTAGACTTATATAAGTTACAGAGAGCTAGACAGCCAGAGACTATTGAGGCGTTTAAAGCCAAGATGATTGGCAATTGACAAATGATTCCTATAATGCATTTCTTGATACATTTATGTCATTGTATGTCTATTATTGTCCAGTGAGGAGAGTCAAAGTTAAACATAAAAGTAGACATAATCCATGGATGACAAGAGGTCTGGAAAAATCATGTAGAAAGAAAAATCAGCTGTATACAAATTGTATAAAAAACCCAATCAAGGAAAATGAGGAAAAGTACAAACAGTATAGAAATGGACTAACCACAATTATAAGAGAACAGAAGCAGCATTATTATAGCAGACTACTGGGAAAGTTTGAAACGAATATCGAGGCAACTTGGACTATAATTAAGGAGGTGATTGATCAGCCTAATTCCACACACTCATTAACACAAATAATGAAAAATTATGGAAAATTAACTGACAATGTACAAGAAATCGCTAATGAATTTAATACATTTTTTGTTAACGTGGGAACAAACTTAGCAAATCAAATACAACAGACTCATGTTGCAGATGGGAAACTTGGTATTGATATGAATCAAAGTTCCATGTTTCTTGGGCCTGTGTGTGAGAGTGACATATTAGAGATGGTCAGAAAATGTAAGAGCAAGAGATCTACAGATTGTAATAATACTGATATGTCAGTGATCAAGGAGGTCATGAATTGTATAGTTAAGCCATTAAATTATATCTGCAACAGTTCTTTTGTAACAGGAACATTTCCTGAGAAAATGAAAGTGGCTAAAGTGCTCCCAATTTATAAAGATGGTGATAAGCAACAAGTCACTAATTATAGGACCATTTCATTATTAGATCAATTTTCAAAAATACTGGAAAAGTTGTTTGTTCAACAACTGCATAGTTTTTTAGAAAAATCTAACGTATTATGTGATCAGCAGTATGGATTTTATAGTAATAGATCCACATCTCTAGCAGTGATGGATTTTATAGAAAATGTAACATCAGCAGTTGATAATAAACCAAATACAATGGTATATTTATCGATCTATGTAAAGCATTTGACACTATTGCCAGTAATTTACTCTTACAGAAGTGTGAGTGTTATGGGATCAGAGGGGTGGTTAATAGTTGGCTAAAAAGTTACTTAAACAATAGGTTTCAATATGTAGAAATGAATGGAACAGTATCACTTCATAAAGCTCTATCATGAGGAATTCCCCAAGGATCTGTTCTGGGGCCAAAATCATTTATTCTTTATTTGAATGACATTTGTTTCTAGAATATTGAAGCTGGTTATTTTTGCAGATGACACAAATTTATATTGTTCAGGATTTGATGTTGATCAGTTAATTTCACAAGTTGAAACAGAGTTGATACAATTTTAAAAAATGGTTTGATTTAAATAAGTTATCGTTGAACGAGAAGAAGACAAAATTCATGATTTTTGGATCTAATAAGGTAAATTCTAATGTAAAATTGTTTTGGAATGGAATCGAAATAGAACAGGTTTATGAGACGAGGTTCTTGGGAGTGATCATAGATGATCAAATATGTTGGAAACCACATACACAGTACATTAGGAGTAAAATATCAAAAACTGTTGGTATTCTTTATAAAACCAAATCTGTATTGAATAAGAAATGCCTGCATCTTTTACATTCATCACTTGTGCTTCCGTATTTATCTTACTGTTCGGAAATTTGGGGAAATGCCTGTAAAACATACGTAGATCCTATAATTAAACTACAGAAAAAGGTAATAAGAATCATTAATAAAGCAGGATTCCGTGATCTGACTAATTAACTATTTATAAAATCAAATATATTAAAATGTACGGACATAGTTAAGTTAAAGATTTTGATAATTCTGTTTTGTGTTGTGAATAAGGATATTCCTGTAGGAATTCAGTCCTTCTTTAAATTAAGAAGTAGTTACTATAATTTAAGAGGTTTGCTTTGGTTTGAATCCAGTAAAATAAGAACTAATGTGAAGCAAAGATGTGTGTCTGTTTTAGGAATAAGACTTTGGAATGATCTCAATGATGAATTTAAGTTAATTAAAACTCTGTCTAAATTCAGAAAAACTTTAAAGCATGAATTCATTCATGCATATACATTGCAGTAGGTCATATGAGCCAAGATATTTGTGTTTAAGATATTGATTTAAGTAAATAAATTGTATTATGTTACTATATTGCGGAGTTATGCGTTGGTCAGAACAGTCTTACATGTGGCTTCATCCTTTTGGTTGTAATTAATGAAGGAAATGTTTTGTTTTGTCTCTTTCAAAAAAAAGAAAAATGTTATCAACCAAAATAAAATGTATTCATTCATTCATTTTACATCTTATATATTTGAATGTACAATTTATAACAGTTATTCAGAGAGCTTAATATTTCAGGTTTCAGAAGACAGTATTATGGGTCATTAATGCTTCATACAGATAGGGCGACTGCTATATTATATATATAAATATTGTTCAATTTCAGATTTCTGTTGCAATATAGTTTGTTTCTAGACTTTAGTCACAGTAGCACTTATATGCCATTATATTCTATTTGTGATCTTATGCTTTAGATATTTCTGATGAAAACCATGTAATCAAATAAATAGGGAAATTGATGGTATGGTTTTCTCTTTCCCCTCATCTGAGAATGTGACACAAACTGCCGAAGAAGAGCGTTTACCCCTAAACTGGATGATTTCAAGTTCTGAACAATCCATACCTGTATATGTATGTGTTTGTACCATCACTGTTTAACTCTGTGCCACACACAGACACAAGTTATGCCTTGACAGCAGAAATTCGTATTCAAGGAATTCTGCTATATGCCACTTTGAGAACTTTATACTTTTCCCCATAATCCTTCTTTGTTATGGCAACGGTGGTAATTAACACCATTCTGACACTCATGGTTAGTTTGGTGTGTTAGTTTGTATGAACTGAACTAGGTCTAATAAGATGACTTTAGCAAACCACTGACCACAGGAGCACAGCTCTTCATTACACTGCAGAGTGCTATTATTGTAATGTAGTATAGCTCCTCCATTAGGCTTGATAGGGCGTCTGTAGCCTCCTCACATTATATGAAAGCAATTCAGTTAAAATGCAGACAGAAAATGATCACAATAGTGCAAAGAAAATATCATTATAGATCAATGAAATTAACAAAATGTCAAGGACAAAGTTTGCGAGTGTAGTACCTTAACTTGTACAGCCTCTCTTATTTGATGTCAACATGGGCCTATTCTCGCTGTAAGCCAGAAGCATCAACTTGTGAAAATGTTGCTATTACTTCCCATCCACACAAGTAAAGAAGCGTGCAGGTTTGTTTATTCTACATTACAGGTCCAAGCACAGGAACCATGTTTCAGACTAGATGTTCTTCTGCTGCTTGCACAGAGAGAAAGAACATGCATACATCACTTGCACTGAATATACAACACTCAACAAACTCCACAGTAAGAACAGTAGTATGAAGGAGAAGTCTCTTCACATTAAGCAGACATAAAGAGATAGACTCATGCATAATCTGATTCAGTTTAATAGGAATTTCAACCACAATTTTCTTGTTATTTAAACTTTCCTTTAAATATAATTTCATCTTTTTTTTTTGTTTTAACATGTATTTAAATGTTATTTACATGATTCACGATAATCACAAATTAACTTTTCAATTTTAAAAATCATAACAAAATGTCTATCTGGAATACAGATAAATGTTTGTTTAAACATACAGCCATAATTGCTTATTTTCTATTCTTCTTTTTCCATTTTTACTCATTAGTTTGATCAAAAAGACAAATCTGATGCACTGAGGACAAACTGGGCATACAGACTCCGGCAGTGGTGGAAAAATATCAGTATCACCCATCTCTACCTCTTATATTTCCAAAAGCTATCTACTGACTTTAACTGATAATATACACACACGCACGCACGCGCTCACACACTCACACACTCACACACACTCACTCACACACTCACTCACACACACACACACTCACGCGCGCACACACGCACACACACACACTCACTCACGCACGCACTCACACACACACACACACACACACACACACACACTCACTCACACACACACACACTCACGCGCGCACACACGCACACACACACACTCACTCACGCACGCACTCACACACGCACGCACACACGCACGCGCACACACACACACACACACACACACACACACACACAAATATGCATATTTAAAATACACAAGACAGAATAATTGATGCATGTATACAGGCTTTGCCCCAGGATTTTCAGACTACATTATGGAGTCTTTGTCTTGAAGCTCAGTATTCAGACAAACATATATGCTGCAACAGGAGTAAAGCTTGAAGTGGTGGTGAAACAGGCCAAATTGAACTCAAAATAATTAATTCAGACTCGTATATTCTCTCATTATACTAGTATTATAGCTCTTACAAATACAACTGCTAAAATGATAATTTCTGACTACAACAAACACTAGATGTAGAGCAATGATCAATTCCCACTCAGACCAAATTCTGTGTCTTTAGGCAAGACACTTCACCCGCCTCGCCTAGTGTGGTGTGTGTGTGAGTGATTGGTGGTGGTCGGAGGGGCTGATGGCGCAGATTGGCAGCGCTTAGGGTATATTGACAATAAGCACTGTGTAAACAGTTTTATTTTTTAAAAGGTACTCTATAAATACATATTATCATGATTATTATGGAGTCATTATTCATTCACTCCATACTCAGTGCTGGTAAGCAACTTTTGCAGTCACAACTGCCCTGGCTGAACTGAGGCAGCAAATTTCCAACAACGACCACACACCACATTCATATTAGGCAAGGAGGGTATAGGGTCTTGTCTAAGGACACAACAACAGAACTGAGTCCAAAAAATACCACATTTAAAAATGTATGAGCCTGGACAGGATAATACAGTGTGAAATGGAGTCAAGAGTGGGGAGAAACAATCGGCAAACTGTGAGAACAATGCCAAAGGATTTTTTTAGTCATGTTGCGCATCCCGGTCTGCATGTGTGCTGCAGCTATAAGTCACTTAGGCAGCATTACAATGCACACAAATCATGACTTTGCTCTATCAGAATTACCTCTGGAGTTTATTTGAAGTAATCAGCAGACCAAGAACATTTGTGCATTAAGTACATTAAGCTTTAACTGTATTTTGGAGTTGACCACATTGTCCATTTTAACTCTGCCAAGCAGGCCAAAAAGCGTTCACATGAGGACAGATGAATTACGATTAGTGGGCAATCATGTGCTGGACAGACTTGCTGAAGCGAGTACACAGGACCTCTGGAGGTCACTCTAGTTTATTTGCCTTGTTTGTTTTGCTTGTGCCACGCCACTTGTGCAATTTTTTCCTGCTTCTTTACTTTTTCCATTGGGCAGCAACAATCCTCCGTCCAATTGTTCAGAGAGCTCTCTAATCCTGCCTTAGAGTCGTGCAGCGCTGCCCTAATAGGATCGTAGTATTAACCCCGATGACAATACCACCAGCTGTCGGTAGAGCCCCCTTTTGGCTACTGGAGGAACTTCATCATGGGAGGAGGGGAATGGGGCATTGGATTAGAAGCTGGTGACTGATGCTTAGTGAGACGGCCTGACATAGATTGGACGACAAGCGTATGTGGAATAACCAAAGACGCAGCTAAAACCCCGTACGTTAAAAAATTGCTCTACTTTGGGACTACCTTCGTTATTTTGACTTTTTGTCCGTTTTGAAATACTAACTTCAAAATCTCTGCTTTTTTATCACTATCTCCTCCCATCCCAGTGCCTAACCTTGCCCTTGAAAATCCATCCTATCCCATACCGCTTTGGCCTATGCGTTTTATCTCTATGGCTGAATAATCATCATCAGAAAGGGGCTTAGTTCTGGTTAGGCCTGGTGTTGTGAAGTTGTAGTCCGGACCAGAACAAGCCACAAGGAGGACAGGCGGAGGAGGGAGAGGAGGTCGGAGAGGATGGCGGTGGCTTTGGATGAAGTTTGGGGCAGGGTGAAGAATGTGTGCAAGCAGAACGGGCTACTCATCCTGTCCGTGCTGGCTGTGGTCATCGGCTGCCTGCTGGGATTCTTCCTCAGAGGCAAGCAGCTATCAGAGCAGGTCAGTAATGAAAGACCCCATCCCTCCACATGTGAAGGTAAACTACCAGTGCTATGTGAAATACTACATGATTTAAATGTAATTATACATGAATAGTTGTAGAATGAAGACATCATATTCCCGGATATAGCAGTGTAAAAAATAAAAATGCATTTACAGTACATTTAAAACACCAAATATATTTTCTGATAGTAATTATATTGCCCTGTAAAAACAGCACAACCAGTAAGGAAGGAATCCATTTAGTTTCCACTATAAATCATTTTTCTATGGCAGAGGTTTTACTTTAGATGCACTTCCTCTGCATGGGCTTAGGACTGGCACAAGGAGTATACAGCCATACAATATATATATATTTATATATATATATATATATATATATATATATATATATATATATATATATATATATATATATATATATATATATATATATATATATATATATATATATATATATATATATATATATATATATATTAGCCCTCTATACACAAACTATATGTCATGCATTTCATCAAATCTGTCATTTTAGACATATTTCACAGCCCTACCATCCATTATTTTTAAAGACAATCCTGCATAAACTGCAGTACAAAAACAGCTTTTTCATCTCTTCATCTGTGTGCTCCAGCTACAGTAATAGCGGCATTAAGCCTTGTTCAAAACCAATTTATCAGCCTCAGCATCACAGGACATTATATATTCTTCAATATTTTTTCTAAAACGTAAAATTGCATCTCCTCACATGGTGAGATTGCTTATAGCCTGTTGGTTGAATTGTGGCTGTTCATTAAAAGAGATCGCAGTAAGAGATTATCACCCACCGAGTCAACAACATACCATTCGTATTACATACTTATATAATTCACTGAATAGGAAGAATTAGTCTGGGGTCACGGTGGCACATGTTTTGCTGAGTTGAATAAAGCAAAATACAGTTTGGATAAATGAAATTACAGTTTGTACTCTCTCTCATGTGTCTGCTGTAAAAAAGCTCCCTCCTGCCAAGCTCAACACACAATAAATTGATATCCTTTATCCTTCTTTCTATTTTATACAATCAGTACAATCCCCAATTTGTAATTACATTGATCATCCTGACGCTGTTGTATTCTCCCCTAACATCACTAGATGCTATCTACGTTACTGCTGTCTGACGGTGTGCTTAGGCCTGACAGAAGAACAACACAGCACGTTAACTCCCCCACCTCGCCAGCCTAACCCTCCCTCAACACAAACACATGAGATGCAAAATGCAAAGCCTCTTGAAATGTCACTTCATCCACAATCCATTTGTCTGTATGCCATAAGGGAGTTTTGTATCTGTCTAACAAAACAACCAGGGAAAATCCAAAGACCTGTTCTGCTGTGATGCTTTCAGAGGGCCTGAAAAATTAAAGTTAGCCACTAAGGACAGGTTTCACATCTACCATCTACTGATGATCCAATACACTCACAAACTGTAGTTTTAATTTCCCCACTGTGGGACAAATAAAGGTTCTATTTTAAGTAGTGGTTAAATATCATCATTCTAGTAAAGCCTGTAAGTTTAAAGGCTGTTAACACCCATACCTTAATCCTTAACCAAATGACTTTTGTCTGCATCCCACATGAGCAAAAACAAAGAGGAGAGAGCCACAGATCATTTTGGTCTCACCTTGAGACTTGAGGGAGGTTTCTGCAGAAGGAAATGAGGCACAGAGGGCTTTCTACAATTGCCATGGAGGAGACAGAATCTAAAAAAAAACAAAAAAAACTTTTTTTTCCTTCTTTTTTCAAATGAACCTCAACTTAAACTAAAATGAATGTTTGAACATTAAGAACCAAGTCAGGGACAACTGGTCTATGTTTTAGCAGGATCACACAGCACAAATAGCCATTTAAGCTTCCTTCTCCAAAACAGAAGCAAAACACTGCATCATTACTGCAGCACAGATGGGCTCATCTCTAGTGTCTCTTTGTCCAGCTCATTCACTTGTGCACCTGAGTCACACATACAATATAGATGGTGTAGGAGGACAATTAAATAGTAAATACAATACATGAGCAGACAGGAGCAGGATGTGTACAAAGCTTTGTGGTACTCAGAAACACAAAAGATTCAGAATACAAAATCATGTCACAAGAACACATGAATGTCCCTAAGGAAGCAAAAATATGTTTTTTTTGTTCTTTTGGTGTTTATATATATATGTATACACACCAGTGACGTGCAGTGAGGTTCATGTCTGGTGAGGCACTGATGTCGTCACAGTCAGATTTACAAACATATAAACCAGGTGTCAGTACATTTGGCCCCGGGCCAGAATAAATAATAATTTCAAAATAAAAGTTCCAAAGTCCGTATGAAATAGCTCTAATAGTATGAAATAAAAAGCAAGCTGGTTTTGTATTGTTTTTTATCCTTATTCTGGTTCCCCAATTTTCAGTGGATTGAAGTAATTAAATTTTGTATGTCTCTGTTTGAAAAGAGCGAGTCTTTCGTCCCGTCATCTGGAGCAAACCATTTAGGTCCTTTAGCTTTGGTCTCGGTCCTTTAATTATAACCTCCTACTTCGACTGAAAGTCCAGTTTAGAAAACTGCTTGAGCTTTAATATGTATCCTCCTCCATTTAAAAAGTAGGGCCAGACAAGAAGAAAAAAGTGAATTGCTTAAGTTGACTTGCTAACTAATTCGCTAAATTGTAGTTTGCGGCCCCTATTTTGCGACAGTTGCAAGAATCCCTGGGCTCACGAGCACCCCCTAACATGAGGCAGGGTAACTGCCTGCCTCAACCGGGGCCTTTTCACAGCCGCTTAAAGCAGCAGAGCACAGAGCTGAGCACACAGCACAGTCAGTCTGCGGTGAGGCACGGACGGCCTGTGCCTCAACACGCATCTCTTCTCAGGATTTCAACGGTAAACGTAAAAATTCAGTGATTTTGTGTAAAACATAAATATAAAATTGCAAAGTTAAATAGAAAATAACATTATAGTACAAATTATTGGATGAATATAACTATTTCATTTATTTTTCCCTCTGATGACAGATGAGGCACTGCCTCACCTGCCTCATCTGACCGCACGTCTCACACACACGCACGCACGCACGCACGCACGCACGCACGCACGCACGCACGCACGCACGCACGCACGCACGCACACACACACACACACACACACACACACACACACACACACACACACACACACACACACACACACACACACACACACACACACACACACACACACACTGTATATATCCAAGTCATATATGGAAATCATCTGCATCATTTCAACATTCGCAGACACTTTGAAACACTTTGAAGCATTATCTTTTGTTATAAATCAAAAGAGTGTTTAAATTGCAAGAGCAGAAGAACATACAAGTCCAAAACTACTTTATTATACAAATAAACAATAAACAAATGTTTATGCAGCAGAACTATGGGTAGAAAAAAATGAATGCATAAAGATAATATCATGCACAAATGTGACACTGGGAGCAATATCAAAAATATGACAGAACAGGGGTTCTTAACTATTTCAAACTCAGAGCCCAACTTTTTCAGAACAAAGTAGTCTAGGACACAGTCTCAATATGTAATCTAGTATTATTTCTATGCCCTCCAGGAGGTCACATGGCCTTTCCATGGGCCCCCACTGTGTGGTTAAGAATCACTGATCATCCTGTGGATGGGACTATAGCGTCTTCAAATGTACAGATTAAAAGTTTCATTCATTCTAAAAGGGATTTGACAGTTCTATTACATAAAGACTAAATCATTACTAAAAAGACTAAATCAGAACAAAAGAAACCACTTGGATGAGTGGCAAAACGTTTTCACTCTACAGCTTACTCCAGTTGACAGAATTGAATTTTCTTTTGCTATGGAAATTATCTGTGCGACTGGGGATTACACAGACATAAATCATTATGGTTTGTTCATTTGCAGGAGGTGAAGTACTTTCAGTTTCCTGGAGAGCTGTTGATGCGCATGTTAAAAATGTTGATTCTGCCTCTGGTTGTATCTAGGTAAGTAAAACAATCACACTACATACATACATACTGCATACCCTGCATACCCTGCATACACTGCATATACTCCATACACTGCATACACTGCATACACTGCATACCCTGCATGTACTGCATACATTGCATACACTGCATATACTGCATACATAACACGGTGTGGTCAGAGGAGCCATTGGCACAAAACAGCAGCCACACCTCTGCCAGTTAACCCCTCGACCTCGGTATAACACTTAACCTACAGTAAGGATATGTGTGTTAACGGATGATGGTGGAGAAAGTATGAATGAAAAAGAACAGAGAACGAATAAAAGATAAAAAGGGAAATAGAAAAGTCAGTTTTATAAAATTTTGGGTAAAATACTTGAGCTATTTTATATTTTGAAAGATTTGTATTGTTTTGTTTTTTGAAATAGGTTAATAAGCACTTCCTCAGTGTCAGAGCGTGTATCCCACCTCTGTCAGTTTGCTGAGGGTCTCTCCTTGCTGTTCTCCTGTTTCACTCTTCATTGTGAGAAAGCCTATGAGACACAAAACACCTTTAAACACATTTTTAGTGCTGTTCTGAAAGTAATCCAGTAAGAAAATTGTCTAAAAAAAATAAAAGAAATATTTGCACAAATACACCTCTTCCAATCTGTATAATTTTATAGGTCTGTTTTAGTGACCTCTGTCTTCGTCCCACACAAAGAGATTTTATTTTATTTTTTCAAATTTGCAGATTAATAAATTTTCTCTTCCATGGCTCATGGCAGCAATTCATTTTTCAACAGCTACAACTTATGCCGCTTGAGTCCACAGAGTGCACTGGTTGGATAATACATAAAACAGTTATTTTACCATTATGGGCCTGTAGATTATGCAGGATATTTTATAAGCTTGTCTGGGGTGGTGCGATTTCTTCTGTGGAAAATGTAAATGAAGAAGTAACTTGGGAATTTGAGGTGATAAAACCTGGCTGTATGAATAAAACATCATGTAGATTGTATCTGATTTCTAATGATTTGATAATAGACTCAACTTGCATCACTTCTTATGTGTGAGTGTTCCTGTTTTATTGTGGAAAATGTGCCACTGCAGTTTCCTACTTCAGTCTATTTTGAGCGCAAAGTTCATAGTTTGAGGTCAGAAACAACATAGCTGTAAAAAATACCAAAACAAATAACGCAAAAGCATCCAGTTACATGCTGGGCTTCTTTGTACAATAAGCTACTTACAATCTATGCAACGGCAAAGACTGGATGAGAAATTAATCCTCAGTTCCCTCTGTCTGTCTCTCTCATTCTGTTTCAGTCTTGCATCCTGCAAGTTTATTTATTACAGTAAAATGTATAGTAGCTTTAAGAGTGCATTTCTCTGAAGCTGGTGATCACGTGTCCTAGAAATTCCACCAAGAGGTTAAGGTATGTGAGGCAGAATGTTAATTACATCTAATCTCAAATGAAGCTAGTGGGTGCCGTGCCAAAAGCTGCTGAGTTCAGTGACATAGCCTAAGCAAATGGCAAAGCAATCATAGTTTTATGCCTGAAAATAAAAAATAATAAGTCACTAGGCTCTGATGGTTTCTCGCGGCATGCTGCAGGCCATCTTGAAAATGTACAGCTGGAAGAATACACACCTGATTAGTTAACATGGAAGTCACAAAGAGGTTGTGTAAAATTCAATGCAAAAGTGTGGTCTCAAATGTTCTAATTCAGGAGTAAATGCACTTTCTATAATGCATAATTTACAAGAACAAATATTTTTTTCAGTGACTTAAAACACCTCGTATATAAAATATTAGAATGATGTTCCCTCATCATTAGCGTACTCAGAGTTGTATTTCAAATGATTAATGCGTGCTTGAGTATTCCTATTTTGCCCTTCATTTGAGGCCTGAGTGCTTGGAAAATTAATAAAAACGTAATTTAAAAACTTAACTTAACGTTCTTTTACTCAAAGAAAAGCTGGTGCTAGTGCTTTCTACAGTGCAAAGTCACAATAAAGAGGTACGGCCTCTTTCTTTCTTTATTCTCTTTTTGTCAGGGACCATGTACAAATTCATTAATCTCACTAAAGAAGAGATGATTTTTACCAGATTTAGCTACTGCTGCTTTCCATCTGTAGTCTCTTGGCAGGTGAACACACATTAAAATACACACTTCATTATAATTACATTATAAGACAAACATTATAAGATAACATCATTGACATTAGCAGTAAAATACAATGAATGTCCAATACAGTATGTTTCCTACTGTCCATACCAGTTTTTTGATCTGGAAAATTAAAATGACTGAAAAAAGCACAGTGTTTTTGTTTCACACCTGGCTCAGACCTCAAACCCCTGCAAAGCACTGTAACTCAATATTGTGGTTAGAAAATGCCTCTGCTCTGTGTTGACATTTGGTTTTAATATTTTCCATTGACTTATTCCAGTGAGTGTAGCCGGCTGGCTGGACAAGCTGCTACTATGTGGTACAGTAGAGCTTATCACAAGGGTGTAGTATATAGCCTATAGCCCGCCTGTCCCTGTTGATACCCTCCGCCCATCGCCATCTGCGCCACTGTCCAAAGCGGAAACCAGATTATCTTGTGTCACCGTCATGCACAATCAATGACCCACTCCACTGTCCCTTTATGTTTGTGTTAGTCAAGGCTTTAGGGTTAGAGACATATTCGGTCACGCGTTTTAATTAAACTCAAAGCCACCGAAACGCACTCATCGATGCTGCATCAGAGATCCGAAGGTCAAAGGTGAAGCTGTTAAATGACATGTGCCATACTCACAAACATATGGCTGATCCAAACAGTGGCCAGAGCTGATAGACACATTTGTATTAGAAATATTGCACAAGTGGTAAAGCAAAAACATACACCATCTGTTCTAGCTTTTTGTTTGTTTTTAAATATGCAAAATGTACATACACATATTATATTAGTGGCAGGTTTCACTATTACAAATGAAACAGAAAGCACACACCAATGTCCTTAAAGAGGTGTGAATGCAAGCAGCAGCAACTTAAAAGTAAAAAAAAAATGCATAGGAAAAATGTATCGCGGTCAGATGAAGGCTCGTCGCCTTCATCTGATCATTTCTTTTCCTTGCTTTCATCCACTGTGGTTAGACCATCTGAGTGTACTATGCATTTTTTTTTCACTTGTTGCTGCTCTTTGACCATATTTATTTATTCATTCATACCTGAAAAAAGACCTCCTATGAACAGGAGTTTAAAATTAACATTTCGTGCTATAAAAATTTAA
>JAIEZT010000026.1:8185266-8422766 GCA_019594935.1 Periophthalmus modestus | reverse complement strand
CTTACAGTACACTATCCCTCATAAACAGGGAGGATGCAGACAGGCTGCACATGGTAATTCCACCTGAATCCAGATATTATAGCAGAGGAAAATGACACTTCAACTTGAAAATAGACAATTCCAGATAAATTCCCCCATTGGTTTATAGTCCTTTTTTTTTTTTTTTTTTTTTTTTTTTTTTTTTAGCTTATCTGAGATGCTTTTAACCTGCCTGTATGTTATGTCCTCTATGCTGATCCCTGGATACCATCCACATTTTAACGTAGGGGTGGAATTTACAGTGTTAGCTCTATGGTCAAAATCATATTATGTAGTTGTCCTCCACTTAACCAATCCAATCAATGTGTGTTCTTGTTGCAGTTCCAAGGCTGGATAAAAAGGATAAAATAGTATATAAAACTACTACTAGACTAGACCTACTATACAGGCTGGATATGATAAGACAACTAAAACTGTATTAATAAATAAATAAATTCAGAGTGCATCTTTCCAAAGGCCTGGATCTGTCTGCACAACAATTTTGAGCTTGAAAGTTTAAAGCATTAATGACTAAATTTCTATTTCATTTTTACCACTGTTAGATATGTTCAATAATTTAAAGATCACTTAGACACCTGTGTAGGCACAGGCTTACCCTGCATGGATCGCTGTCCCGCTGTTAGCCCCTACCCCTCCAAAATCCAAGAGAGTCAGCTGCAGTGAGGAAGGCACATGGGATGGCACAACAGTAAGATCGAACAACAGATGAAGGAGTTGAGAAACAAGAGAGTTTGTGTCCAGATTAGCTTCAAACAACCTGATTGTCATATGCCTGATTATTATTTATCATATGCTGCTAGGTTAGACTAATGCAACCAGTAGGCTACATTTAATGGATTGTGTCTCATGAGTGGGGTTAAAGGTTACTTGCCATATTCTGAATAATCATGATCCTCTAAAAGAGAATCTGTTCTTGTCATATAATAGTGCAATAACAATATTTAGAGATATGAGTCGCTGTTTTTATTGCTCCTGGGGCAAAATGGTTTCATATGTTCTAATTTAGGTTTTAAAGGTGCTTTATACTTATCTAGGGTCTGCCAACATGAAGATGTTTTTTGCTTTGCCTGGAATCTTCTACTGTTAAAATTAAACTTATCTATTTTGCATATGTTCAAGTGCAGGTTTATTTTCTCCAAATATGTTGAAAGCCATGCATTCTGTGAGCAGGGTTACCTCTCCACAAATCTGACCCGTTTCTCTCCATGTGATGTCATACTGTGGCATATGTCTTTTAAAAATGTAGGCCACACAATCACAACTGAACCCGAGTTGTCAGTGCCTTAACCTGCAGATAGAGGACACATTCTCATTCTCAGGCCATGCCTCATGTGAAAGCTCAGAGCCTTCAGAATGAACTCACTGATCTGCAGAGGCTGCACTAGCAGCACTGATTAATGATTGGCTGCAGTCAGTGGGGTTTAGGTAGTAGGACTCAGATCAGGTAGTCATTGTTTTAAACCGACTGAATTTCGGCATTGAAACTGGCAACCCAGTAGAATCAGAAGAGAGGCTCTTCTGATTCTACTTTTTGATTGGATAATCGTTTTGACAATCCAAGCACCCAACATCATGTCCAGAGTTCTTGTAAATAAATAAAGAATAAATCAACATTGTAATCAGTAAAAGTTATATTTGAGCAAAGAAGGTTATTAGTAGCAGGGCAGACAACAGGTACCAGTGCTCAGTTTATGGTACAGGATTATTATTTTTTATTACTTTAACTGTTATATGCCACATCTTATTTTACTGGAAATACACTTGCCATATAACATGCTGTATTATGCATATAATTAAAAGGTAAATCAAATATTTCAAGGTTGATAAAAAGTTTTAAAAATAACTCTATAATCAGCTGCAGCGTGTGCCTTCCATATTGGTTCTTTGAATGTCATTTTGCTTGATTGTTGGTGAAGGATAGTTATCTGAATGTAAATGTGTGAGTGAGTTAGTGTTATGATTAAAGCAAGGACCATAGTTTTGGATTTGAGTTATGGATGTGTGTTATCCAAAGCTTATGTTCACTCCAATACTGTAAATAGCCCTTTAAAGCATGTTTCATTCATCTCTTACCATGCATTACATCACCTAGCAGTAGCCATTGATTAAAGATTTCTGAACAGTATATGATAATATGATAATAAAAATAATCAGTACTTAGGTTTCACCTGGTCTGTTGCATGAAGCAGAATGCTGTTGCAACACTAGGTAAGAGCTAGCTCACACATGAGTCCCAGTATGTGTGGAAATACTGAGGAATGCTTTATCTGGCCAGTTTTGTGTGAGGAAAAAACATTCAGATATAGCAGCAGATTCAATATAGGCCTACAGCAGCTTTACAAATCATATAGTGAACCAGAGATGATCTGGAAAATAGTTATATTGTGATTCTGTGCTTTTCTTGCAGCACAGTGGACTTTGAACTCTCATAAGGACCAGATACTATGTTTACATACAAACATATAATTAAAAATGCTCTGCCATAGGTCCACCTCTAACACAGAAGAATCTCTGTCGGCATAGAGACAAAGGACAATCATGCTGTTTCTTTTCCTCTGCAGTTTGATGTCCGGCCTTGCTGCTCTGGATGCCAAATGTTCCAGCCGTTTGGGTATCATGACCATCTCCTACTACTTGTGGACCACGTTTGTGGCGGTGGTGGTGGGCATCGTCATGGTTTACATCATCCACCCTGGGGGAGCTGCTCAGAAGGAGGACTCAGAGGAAAGCAAGAAGCCCATGACCAGCTCAGCAGACGCCCTGCTTGACCTTATCCGGTAACTAAGGGCCCACCTTTTATCTAACAAGCCACAAGAGCAGCCAGGGGAGTGGTCATTCATATGTATGCAGTCTCCTGTAATATATGCCTTGTGTGAGACTTGTTGTTGGTCTTGATCCTCAGAGACATGTTTGTTCCCTTTGTACAACAGTGGATACATCAATTTGCCATTGTTTGGGCTAGAGCTTACCTCTGCACTGCTACTATGGTAACCAGATTTAACCAGAATTAAAAACATGCATTCTGCCCTGTAACTTAGACTGGTGGTGTTATCTGCCTGTCTCCATTGAGACGGACAAGATTAATGCCATTCTGTGGAGTATTCTATTCCCCCCAGGGATATCTTGGGGCACAAGATGATTTCAAGATATAAAGTTAAAATTATGACACTGTATTTAATTAATTATTTGATTTAAAACTGTATTTTTGTGAAATTAGGTCCAACAACACAATAAGCTATTAAAATGTACAACATAAAAACGAGATACAACACGTATATTTGCAAATATTATAATTTTCACTTTATTTGGCAGTAAATGTTTTCTTTGACCCCTGTGTGTGTCTTTTACAATGACAGTAGCTGAGTGTCAGAAGCCAAAGCCTTGTGTGCCAGTAGGTTACTGTACTAAGCTAATTAGCTAAGCTAAAGGCTGCCAGTGTGTCGAGGTGAGCCTGGGTCAGTGAGAAACGTCAAGACGTTGTGTCATTTGGTCAGAAGAAGAAGGTTTCAAATGTAGTCACCACAAGATACTGCAGCATAGATGTAGCATAAACTTACTATGAAAATGCATAATTAATAAGAGAAATGAATTAGCATTCTCAAATTATGTTTTGAAAGCCCTATCTGAAATGCCAATTTCTGAAAAATGTCACATATGAAATATGAATTACATCAATGCAATCAAAAGCTTCATCTTAACATTGAAAATGTTAAGAGGTTGAAAATGTTAAGTAGCTGCTTAAAAGGTTACATGTGGCCTAGTTATGACATTTTGATGTAAAACAAATTGTGAGTCGGACTTAAAGTTGTACTTTTTTCAGTATTCAGTGGCCTTTGCATATCAGGCCAGGCCAAATGTGAAGTCCAGGAGGCAGTGATCATGTGCCGCTCTAACTCACCGGCCCTGAGTGTGTGTTCCTGGGCACAGCTGTGCGTTGGATTTATCTGGCAAAGCTCCTTTAAAACCTTCATCTATCATGCAGCAGACTGACGACTGTCGCGTGTGCCAGTGCCTGCATGTGATAAACAGCAGTAATGAGCTGTTCGCTGCATGAATGTACACACTGTCATCTACTAGGGCCAAACGTCAACATGTTTCATTAGCTCACTTTTCAAACCTCTGGTGCAGTACTCAAAAAGACTCACTATATTACTCTGCATTGTCTCTTTAAACAAGCCAGTTCCACATGTAATAATACCACTGTACACATCCATCATAGAATCACT
Organism: Periophthalmus modestus; assembly: GCA_019594935.1. Taxonomy (NCBI): domain Eukaryota; kingdom Metazoa; phylum Chordata; class Actinopteri; order Gobiiformes; family Gobiidae; genus Periophthalmus; species Periophthalmus modestus. Next base: position 8,418,501 of record JAIEZT010000026.1, on the reverse strand, counting down.
TGTATCCAATGTAAAGAGAAAGGAAGGACTGCAGAGGTGAGATTTAGAGCTGACCTGATTTAGACTGAGTGGCAGGTGGCATACATCATGATTTGGGATTAGATAATATTTATTATAATTTATTACACTGATTAAGTAAGCATAAATATGTTTCAGAAAAATATAGTTTAGCATGCTGTTGCAGCTTGAATACACCAAGTACACTGCAGTTCAATCTAATATCTGTGTAAAATAGTTGAGGTTTTGGGAACAATTCAAATCAAATTCATTATTTCTATATTTCTGCTCCCAGACAATCAGTACTATACTTGACAACAAACAAAAGTACTCTGCCCACAAAAGATGATGCTCTTCATGATATTTTTCATCGTGTTCTCAAAATAAACAGAAATGTTGAGCAGCACAACAAACTGTTACTATTTCTGCCAGGTACAGTTCATTTCAGAAACAGTCAATATTCCTTTTCCTTTTTTGTTTTTTAAGCACTTGGTTTTAGATGTTATTTTATTTTATTTTCTATTTTAAGTATAAAACTTTTGCAGTTCTATTTATTACACATTTCCTCAGGCTTTACTTGTGAAAGTTATTTTCAGTACTCTTTATATTTCTGAAAATAATTTGTGTTTTTGTGTCCCTCCAGCAACATGTTTCCAGCCAATTTGGTCCAAGCTACTTTCCAGCAGGTATGTTTCTCCTATTCTGACAGGCATTTTTATTAGAGGAACAGGTGGCAGAGTAGTTAGTGGTTATTGAATCCTTAAAGCTGGTCTACACTATTTAGAGAGGAGTCTGCATGTTCTCCAACTGGCCAAAGAAATGGACATTCACTAAATCACCATACAGTGCACATACGGGACAACTTTCATCTTGGATAATTAAAAAAATTATGAATGGGCAGCAAAATACATATATTTTTTTGTGATTCATGTTATGATTCGTGGTCTTTTCCACAGTTTTAAACATTTGCATTTAAAGGTATAAGAACAGAAAAATGAAATGATCTCTGCCTTGTAGTATCGGACTCAGAGAGTACCGGAGCTCATCCCTAAACCGACCGTGGCTCAGCTGTTAGATGAGACCACCACGCGTCGCATTTACATCTATGGCATCCAGGACGACAACGGCACAGACGTTCAAAACTTCTCTCTGGACCTCACACCTCCACCGGACGTCATCATGAAGACCTCCCCGGGAACCAGTGAAGGCATGAACGTTCTGGGAATAGTCATTTTCTCTGCTACAATGGGTAAGTAATTCTAAGTATATTCTTCACCAATTAATTGGAAATACTTGTTGCATAGAAACACATAACAATGGAGAAAAAGAGGTTCTCAGAGTTCCTCATGATAGCCACATAATTGCACATTCAGTTGCATGCCTTTACTGTGATTAAAATCATTGTGTCTTTCTCATAGGTATAATGCTTGGGCGAATGGGGCCCAATGGGAGTGCCCTTGTCAACTTTTGCCAGAGTTTAAATGAGGCAGTGCTCAAGATTGTTGCCATCGTCATCTGGTAAGAGCTGATAGTTATCTTTACATTATTATAGAAAACTTTCAATTTGTTATGTAGACTTGCCACTCTTTTGGAAATGAAATTTTATCCTAAACATTTTGTTTATTCTTTCTAAATGCACTAGAATACAAACTTTGTGTAACTAAAATACTTGAGATGTATTGAGTAAATAAAAGTTTGAGGCAACAGTGCCGTGAATATTCCTGTCATGAATTAGGACTGGGCAATTAGTCAAATTTTAATCAAATTGTTTAAACAGAAGAATTATCGGCCTGGTGTTATTTAATCAACAGCACTATTTAAACTATGGCAGTAAAACATGATTGAGGCAGAGACTAAAAAAGTTCGTAAAATGGATTTACAATACAGGGACAATCTGGAACAAGTAAAATATTTGTGACATTAACATAACATGCTGTTTATGGAATTGTAGTGTTTTAAGACTTAAGAAGAATCTCTTCAGAAGAATTAACTTCACTTCATACGTCACTGTAATCTATTAAAGATAGAACTTGGGGGTTGTTTAAATTGTGAGAATTATTATTGTTATTGTTGTTATTATATTTTAGATGCATTTATTCACTTATGAAATCAAAAGTTAATTAATTTAACCATTTAATTTAATTGAACCAATTTCTATTAACATTTTGTCCTTCTAAAGCTTGTGTTCATAAATGTTTCATCGCAAACTATTTTTGGGCAGTGTTTATGCTCTGGCGAGGATGCATTTTATACTCACAAGGTTGAGAGTTGTGTACAATTTAGTTTTGTACCTTTCACTTGCTGACAGTGAAAAGCTAGCATAGCAACAGTGAAATAAATACATTTGAAAGTACTGTAATTTTATATCACACAAGACAAAACATTACATTTGTGTCATATTCTGTCACCAACATGTTTACTCTTTCTTTAGGTATTTTCCTTTTGGGATTGTCTTCCTGGTGGCTGGTAAAATCCTGGAGATGGATGATCCCTCTGCCATGGGGAAGAAGCTGGGGTTTTACGCCATTACAGTGGTCATGGGTCTAATACTCCACGGGATGTTCATTTTGCCTGCCATGTATTTCTTCATCACCAAGAAGAGCCCCATAGTTTATATTAGAGGCATCCTACAAGCCCTGCTCATATCACTGGCCACATCTTCAAGGTGAGATTAAACTAATTATGTATGTTCCTCACAGTCACTCTATGTGTGAAAGGGTTCTCCCAGAAGTCTTCATTTGTTTGCAGTATGCTGTGTAGTGTGTCTCCTGAACTTAATAGCAGAGGCTGGGGATGGAATCTGCTGTTCAAACAGACGCAACAAAAATAATAGGCCACAATGATACCTAAGAGTACTTTTTTTTTTTGTTAATGTATGACACAATCTTGCACTGCGCAACTTTTTGGTGGGGGCATATGACCTGCAGGGCTCCATGGAAATAGAAAGTTCAAACCATAGTTCAGAACTTTGTAACTATCTTTATGGAGAATAGAGGTAAATACTTTTTTTTTACATACAGTGGAACATTTTGTCTAAAGCAGTATGATTTCCATGGCAAAAAACTGGTAGCAGCCTTCGTAGAGGCCATGTTTGAGGTTAAGGTGACACAAGCCCTTTCATAGTAAGAATGGATGTTTTCTGGATTTGTCAATAGTAAATCTATTGGGGAATCTGATGTACATCAGTGATCCCTGGGATATGTAAATAATTGGAAAACAATTGTTCTGTGCATGTTCATATTCATTGATATCCACATTGGTAGTATATTGAACAAGTGCTTTAGATTTGAAATGTTATGTAATATTTAAGCCTAAGAGCAACAAAGTAACTATACTTTCTCATGAAGTGAAAGTAATGGTCGTTTGGACAAAAGTACATTAAGGACTAACCTATTGATCATGTACAGCAATAGACTGAAGAAGTTGTTGAATTGTTACATTAATAAGTATTTAGTTCTTACTAAACCATTCGATTTCAAACTCAGACATACACATTTGATGCAAAAAGTGCCATTGTTTAGAACACCCGAATCTACATCTGCATACATATTATAATAAAAGGTCATAAATCAATGTATAAGTCTGTTCAAATGATGAAGGCGATGGTATAATGGCTGTGTTTATCTTTCCTTGCTGTCCTGTGTAGCTCTGCCACTCTGCCTATCACCTTTAAGTGCCTCTTGGAGAACAACCACATCGACAGACGCATCATCCGCTTCGTGCTTCCTGTAGGAGCCACCATCAACATGGACGGCACAGCACTGTACGAAGCTGTTGCCGCCATTTTTATTGCCCAAGTCAACAACTACGAGCTCGACTTCGGACAGATCATCACAATAAGGTAAAACTGCTGTTATGAAAACATCTAAAGGATAAAACATACTGAGAAGCTGTCTTGAATCAGAAAAAGTCTGATTTATTAAAGCAATTGTGAGCACAGTTTTAAAGAGCTATGCGTCCCTAACAAAGTGTCGTCTTGCCCGAAGCTGTGTCATTGTCAGTTCATACAGTATATTTACACCACATAGATAAGAGCTACATGAATCAGAAAACCAGTTTAGACCCGTAAAAGGAGCACAAGACCAGAACACTTCTTGGCACATAGGATAAGCAGTACATCTAATATGAATCAATACAGTGGATATCAGAGCATGGTGTACAGGATCTTGAGGTCAAATAGATAAGATGTAGTTGAACTAAGTGTAAAAAAAAATTGTGACTAAGACGTCTGCATACCAGTACCCAATTTATATGAAAAAGTACAAATTAGGTAAAACACTGTGAGTAAAGATTTCCATAACACTGCTTAAGTTTATGCTTTTGTTTTTACACTGAATTATTAAAAGTGCACTATGTGACTTTTTGGCATAGGGTCCGCTACCTGTTGTTTTGCTTGGAATGTTCCCCAATATGGCATTACTAACTTATTCCCGCATAAAGTGGGGCTCATATGAGGTTTCTTGCCCTGGGCCCCCAGATTTCTGTTGACAGCCTGTTTGTGGGTGGCTGCCTGCCTGAAGATAAATGCCACACTGTGAAATATCCAATTCAGAGAAATAATATCTCCAAGAGACCAAGCAGGTGGTGGATTATACAAAATATAGCCTACTGTTTGCACTAGTGCTAAGCCTTGATAAACAGGAATGGTATCTGGTACCACATTACAGTTATAATGTTTGTTGTCACAATAGTTAAAATGTATAATAGTTAAAATGTATGGAAAAAAAAATACAGGGAATACAATTAGAATGTAAAAATATGTTTAACCCGAATAAACAATTTCAGTCATTGCATTTTGCAGTTCACATTTCCAGTGTGTTTTACTGTCCAAAATTTACTAAATCTGATTTTAAAATTCACAGTGAAAGGATTTGCTGCCAAGATCCACAAAATAGCAAATGCAAATGTGTCTGACTGAAGAGGACAAAGACAGCATTTATAAATCAAGATGAGGGTTTGAGGATGCACATTCTAACACACTGTGGTTCCCTACAACTCTTCCTAAATGTTAGGACGTTGGAGAATCCACTGCTAAAGCCTTGCTGAATTAAATTGGTTTGCATTTTTCACTGCATATTTTACATTTTTGACTGCTGAATTTGAGGGTCTGAAAATACTCATTGAATATTTAAAAAGGGGATATTTTTTATTGAGAAAAACACATTGAAAATATGTTTTGCATAATTCAGTAACTGAAAGCCATGTTTTTATTAAGTATCATTCAAAGTGAGAGACTCATCAGTTGTGTTAATTCAAAATCTGCTCAAACAGATTATCTTCCATAGTAATATTTACTATTTATTATGTATCCAGTTTGTACTGATTCTGGTTCAGGGAAATATGTGAATGAATTTAGCTCAACACATTTTATTTAATACTGAATTAATAACAAATTTGATGGGATTTATAAATGTAAATGTCACACAGATTATGCCTCCCATGAGCTTCTTAGCCTGATCTGGTTTTTGCTAAATCAGTCTGGAAGCTGCTGAAATACAGAGGCAGGACTGTCACTCAAAGACACATTCCCTCACATGCTTTCTCCTCCCAGGTGAACCCTTTAGTCATGTCCCTCACAGGCCACCGTCACCCACATCTGATCACCCCTATAATGTTAATGATATTAAGAGACCTCCTCATGGCAGAAGTGTGTGGCCATCATAATCCTTTGGCAGTAAACCCCATATGACCTGTATTACTCTCACCCGTTATTGCACCGTATTTATAATCATTCTCTCTCTCCCACTCCTCTTCCTTACTTTCACTCTCCATCTGTCTTTCTCCTCCTCCTCTCTGCTTCTTCTTCACGCACTACCTGCTAATTAAAGGGGCAGTTTGAGGGAGGACTTCAAAGGTCAGACTTCTGTCCAATATGTCCAATATTGAGAGTTAAATCCTCAGGAGAAGATTTGTTTCATCATTTCAGTACACAGAATGAAGGTGCTCAATATTAGAAAAAGCAATGATCAATGGTTCAAATAAATAATTTACCAGCACAAGTAGAGTAAAAAAAATAAAAATAAAACAACAAAAACAAAACAACTTCAGAAATGCACAAAAAAAATGATCATATGTTCATGTATCAGTCTTCCTTTTAATGCTCCTGGGTGTGCACAAATAACAAAAAGTCTGGAATGGAAAATTATCATATTCTTATTGAGGAATTCTTGCTATGATTTATGTCAGGATTGTCTGAAAGAAATTGCTTGTGGTGTTCTGTAACATAGTGTTCCTTACGACTTCCATTTTGCTTCCACCTCTGCCGTCTAGATAATGTCAATATGACCTCCAACAGCAGAATCGCACAAACACCTTGAACTTTCCCTCATATTCTATCTTTTTTAAGACCCTTTTTCCTTGGTTGTGTTGAGTTGTAAAATTAATACTTCACTCACTTCACTTTTACTGCATCAAGAAGATGTGTTGACCTTGGGGACTGATATATTACAAATTTCAATAAAACATAACCAAAATAAAAGTTTCCAACTTGCTCTGTACATGTAGAATTTGGAGAAATTTTAATCCTACCTCTTTTCTCTACCATAGCATTACTGCCACAGCGGCCAGTATAGGTGCGGCAGGAATCCCTCAAGCCGGACTTGTTACCATGGTGATCGTGTTGACTTCTGTGGGCCTACCTACGGATGACATCACTCTTATAATTGCTGTTGATTGGGCTTTGTAAGTAACAGCTATTTTAACGCGCACACACACACACACACACACACACACACACACACACACACACACACACACACACACACACACACACACACACACACACAGGATCTATTCTATTTGTTATGTGTCGTGTAATTAAGATAAATATAACATGCTTCAGTTTTTGAATCTGAAATTTCAAGGATTGACCATGTGATTCTACGGGTTTAAAAACGTAACTTTTAAAACTAACGCAAAAAGTCCATATACATTGGAAGTTTTTTATTTATTCGCCTTTATTTAAGGAGGTGGATAACCCACTGAGATCAAAATCTTTTTCAAGGGGGACCTGGCAAAACGGGTTCAAAGTGTGTTTGGAAAAAAAAAGGCACATCATTCGATTATTCAAAAGCATTATATCTTTTGAATGGGAAAGAACCTTCAAATCGGGAGGGGGTCATTTATCGGGAAACTGAAGACGAAACTAAAAATGTACAAAACAACTTTTACATCATGTTAATATGTTTTATATGAAGAGGCTTAGAGATGTAATGAGTATAATCAGTTTTGGATTTAGTTTATTTCATAAATGATGGTTAGTAAAATCATTCATACACTACCCTGATGTGACACAGCTTATTGAACTGGAACATGTTGAAATACAGCTTTGTCAGCACATTTGGCCTATGCACCGTCAATTACTCTCATAGAAAATATAATTATTACATGTCATCTTGTCAATACTAATATTTCACACCAAATGAATATTGTCTGTAGTTTTATGGAGCCAAGCCATTAAAAGAGAATGACTGATGTTTTGACCCTGGCTGCACAGAGATCGATTTCGGACCATGGTGAATGTGATGGGCGACGCTTTGGCCACAGGCATCATGGCTCACATCTGCAGGAAGGACTTTGTCAAAGAAGGAGAGCAGGTGAGGTGAAGCCAGATAGAAATAGCAGGTTTAGAAACATGTTTTGTGTTAAGTCTTAGTTTTATATAAATTCATAAAATCACATAAATAACAATATGAAAACAAAAATTGGGGCGATATGACAAAAAATGTATCATGTTATTTCAGATAATTGATTGAGCGAGGTTATTCTTATTATTTGGTGTCATTAAAAACAAATACAATTGTTTTTCATTATTAATTTTCTGAATAAAAATAGTCAGTTTATTCCTCCAAAGTCTAAATACAGCTCTGCCATATACCTCACGTATTGTTGTATTGATACAATATGTATTCTGATACAGGGTCCATGATATGATACATACAAGCACATCCCTGAAAAAGGGTCTTAAAAATGCACTAAATTGATATTTTGATTAAGTAGAAAAACAGCTTTAATGCAGTATTAGAAGGTAGTAAAGTGAATTCATATTATTTTCTGTTGTGCTTAACACAACAATTTATAATTAATTATAATATACTGTCATATAGATATTTTGAGTACAGGTCTATTACTCAGTGTTGTATTTTAAGTGGGTTTGTGTAATCCTGTATTGTCCTACATTCAAGGCCTGAGTGCTCAGAAAATCTGTTTTCACCTACCCCCTATCCCTGCCCACTGCTCTGTATATACTCAGCAATTTAAAAAAAAAAAAGTCACATAGCCATTCTTCAACAATAGAAACGTGTATACCCACTTACTAAAGGGAAATGCCACTGCGAAGAGGCTTATCAGTTATGTTCTGTTTTGAACAGGAAGTCTATGGACCCGTTTCTATTATTAAGTTGTTTTAGATCAATACTGCCGTCTATACTGAACAAAATGTAAAATGATAATTAACATATGATGTTGTGTAATACTAAATACCTGAAAATAATATATTTATTATAATATAACCATAATATGTGCTCTTTAAACTGAAAAGAGGGTACCGGTAGTAATTGAAAAATGTTCTCATTTTGTGAAGTACATTTAAGTGGGTTTGAAAAATTTTTTTTTGGAAGCACATAGATATTTTTGGTATTTCATCTGATTTTGTGCAGTCACACAGCTGAGCCCTGAAAGCATAAACCCAGCACTGATTTATTCATTAAAGCTCAAGAGCAGAGATTGTCGGGTCGGGATGTGTTCATTACGGGGTGCAGGAGTGAGTTTTTCAGGGGAAAAGGAGTATTTATTATATGGACTTCACATAATCAGTATAATTTACCAAGGATGATTTAACTGGCTACCTGCATCTAGACTGATTTCTATTTGTGTGTTAGCCTTGAATGAGCTTATATACTAAGTATATACTTGTGATTTGGGACTCAAAACTGATTTGGCTTCCAAAGTCAAACACTCACAAAGAAGAACTTTTTTACTGCATATGTATTTATGAATGTCAATCTCTTCTGATCTCAAAAGCTAATCAGGGTTGGGCCTGGTTAGTCCTTGAATGGGAGATTGCTGGAAAAAACAGGTGCCACAGAGGTGCTGCAGTGGTCTTTGTGCAAACTGTTGTTGTGTCCTTTTTGTTTGAATTGAATTGAATTGAATTGAATTGAATTAAGTGATTGTGTGTATGTAATGATAGTGGTTGAAGGTGCAGATTGGTAGCCCTGCTACGCTCCAGGGCAGCTGTGGCTACAACAATTTTTTACCACCACTAAGCAAGTATTGGAATGAATGGAATAAATGCACTTTTTAAAAAGAACGTTGTTTACTATATACATGATTGTTATTGTACTGTAATTTAACAAATGATTATGCCTACCTCATCTTAATTCTTTCATCTTGTCAGGTGCCTCTGATCTGTGAGACCAAACCAATGATAAGCATCCAGCAAATGATGAACTACCAGAACCAGAAAAATGGCTGCTACCAACCTCCACCTTCAGGAAGCAAGCATGACCACCTGTCCCCAGACGTGGCTCGCCTCATCCAGCTAGAGGAGGGCATCCGACCGGTGGAGAAGAAGAAGCATGCCCACGCCTCTCACCACAAGCGGGAGCACAGGGACAAGGACCACTGCTCTATCGACATGAATGGACTGGAGACAAATGTATAGAAATCTATCACAAATATTTAACATTTAATATGTCACAGATGCCCTGTCAGAGCATATGGGACATCCACAAGGTCAATAGAGGAGCTACATGGACACTTCCTCCAGCGATTACTGAAGAAGACCAATTGTGGATGACAGCATATAAAGACATTCATAACTATTAAAAATCTATTTGCATGTTACCGTTTGTGTGTGTATATAATTTATTTGTAATAATGTATGTTATGTGGTAAGGTGGTGGCAGTGTACAGGACTGGCTATTGAAGAAACAACAATACTCATGTCTGATCATTTACCACTGAAGTACACAAAGGACCAAATAGCCTACTTCTACTTATAATGAAAGGAATCTGTCACACATATTTCTTTTTATTCACTTTTATTTTTAGCAGTATGTTTCTGGGTTTTGTATACCTAATTTTGATCACTCCCTGAAATAAAAAAGGACTACACTGGTTTGATTGCCCTTTGAAGTTTTTTTACCAAACTTTCTGAAGCGCACAACTCATTAATCAAAAACAGAATTAAAATGTTTCCACACTCTTCTTGTGTATGCCTTGTTAATGCTCTGAAGTTTTACACAATTGCTTCTAGATAATGAGAACGTGCCATATGGCCAGAATGGGAGTAAGATTTGCACAGGGGATAAAGTTCATTCTAATTAAGTACAAGTGGTGCTTCATAAAGACTACTGAATTACCATAAATCAATGCATTTATCTAATTATACACTTGGAAGATACTAAAAGAGATCTCTGCTCCTAACGCAGCTTCGCCTTTATTCTATAGTTTATTTTACACAATAATCTTCATAACAATTTGCCACTAGATTGTGTACATGTAGTACAATGATTTAACTGATCATCTTAAAGTAACCTGGGACTGGTTTGCAGCAAGTAATAATGATCCACTGATTACGCTGCACTATTGCTCCCATCCCACTGTAGTTAATCCTGACCTAGTAGATTTTGCATGTTTCTATTCATCCACCTGTTTGCTCAGTACATATCCTAATGCAGGCTGGACTGATTATGGACATTTGGCCAGCGGGGCATCCTGGCAGAGACAAGGCGAGGGGGGTGGGGGGATGGGGGGCCAGAGCTGGGAGAATTTAGAGCACAGCCCGGGCCTGGCAGAAGGCGCACAGGGGAAGGCGGGGCAGGACAGCAGGGAGATGCCAGGATTGGCCTAAAAATAAGTGACATGTGGGTTCAAACAGAAAACTATGGCGGAGCACAAGGGTCACTTTGAAAAAATAAATTATGCGGGCTCTACAACGATAAAGTCATAACATTTAGGCATTAAAGTAATTTTACGAGAATACGTGCAAAAAGATTAAAGTCATAGCTAAAAATACACAATTTTACCAATTATCAAGTCGACATTTAATGATTTAGGGGTTTATGTCGAATCAAAGCGTAGGCAGAATGCAAACGACTGGTGCTTGGATGAGTTAAATTACATAAGTGCTCATAAACGAGGTCAAACTTTGAAATGCTGACATTTTGCACGTCCCATATGTTTGTAAGTTATTAGACGGATCACCACTGCCGTTTAGCTGCCACCCTCCACTGATGAATGAAGGTCGTTTTCTCCTCGGTAAAAGGCTGCAGTCTCTCCCTGGGGCTTATCGGGCAGTACAGGCTGTGAGGCTGCTCCGAGCCGCAAACAGGTGGACTCAGAGCGAGCTTTACACACTTAACTTTTCTACAACTCTAAACGTGACACTTTTGCATACAACCGTTCATCTTTCAAAGGTGTGGACACACATCTTTGAAAGGTGAACTTCAGCCCCTGGTTATGGGCTTGTGGAGCCGGTGGATGTTCCAGGTAGAGTGGTCCACGGAGGCAACACGGAGGAGCAGCCCTGGGACACGGCTTTTGTAAACATGAGCTGTCACTACCTGATTGCACAGCTCCACTGACCCGTAAACAAGAGTAAAGACGTGTGTGTCACTCTGAACTGAGTCCTACACATGGAGCACGACGACTGCGGTTCCGGAACTAAATTTCCCATTAATTTTTCTCTAAGATTTTCCGAATAAAATGTATATTAAAAGTGAAAGCTTGCCCATGTATAATCAGCTACGTGTTAACTAATGACCACAAGACTTCTCTTTTTTTATTTAAAATCTGTTTCTGAAACTTTATAAACCACCAAGTTATTAAAACATTTCACCGAATCTTGCTTTTTAAAGAGCCTTTTGGACAACCACGTTATGGATATTAGTTACCATGGAGCTAGTTAGCACGTAGCTCATTAGCATGTAGCTGGTTAGCACATAGCTGGTTAGCATGTAGCTGGTAAACCTCCGCGATGCCTTTGAACTCTTAATATTTGATTTTTGTCTATAGAGAAAATGAATGGAAAAGTTACTTCTGGAGCCTGAGCAGGGTGTCAGGGTTATATCTCCATTATAAATCTGGGGTGGCTCTTGCTGATAGAGATCTAAAATGCGGAACGTCATGACGATTATTTGAATCGGATTGGTTGAACAAGATGAAAAATCAAACTTTTGTTACATCCAGTTGAGAGAAAAGCACAGACATTTTCCCTGTCCACAAATGCACAAAGCACTTACCTTCTGCACCTTTTTCCACAAACAAAATAGTCTTCATTGACGCTAAAATAGGCTGACGTGCATTGTTTTGGTTCGCTTGAACGCTTTGCAAATGACTTATGCACAAACCCCAGTGCTCCTCTGTGATTGGTGCGCCAACCACCTGCCGGGCCTATGCACCAGCGAGGCATGCCAAGATGGAGTCTTATCGCCTATATCTACCTTGTGGTGTCACAAAGTGGTAGTTTCCAAGTTAAAAGTTACCTTTTAACTTTAGTATGTATGTAGTAAATGATTCTACTGAAGGTGTATGGAGTTTTAAAAACACAGTGGAGCCTGTATTACAAAATGACAAAAAAATTGTGTTTGAGAGAAGAACTCAGCCTAAATATGCAGGGTTTGTCTGTCAAACATGTCAGTGAAACAAAGCACAAGTCTAGGTATGTTTCTAATGAGTAATCAACATTATAACATAGATCAGAAAATAGCTTAATATGGGGCCTTTAAAAAATAAGACATGATGAACAGAGATCCATTCATCCATTTTCTTCCACTTATTTGGGGCCGGATCACAGGGACAGCAGTCTAAGCAGGGACTCCCAGACTTCCCTCACCCCAGACACGTCCTCCAGCTCCTCCAGCTCCACCAATGGAACCTCAAGGCATTTCCAGGCCAGCCGAGAGACATAGTCCCTCCAGCCTGTCCTGGGTCTTCCCCGGGGCCTTCTCCCGGTGGGACATGACGAGACAAAGATAAGAAATTGAATCAATGTCGGTGTAAAGCCCCAGTTGTCCAAATAGGATCCATACGCACAGACAAACGTTTTTATTTAGGGTGAAGACGTTTTTGCCACAAGCGGCTTCAGTGTAGTAATGTCCCTTCAGACAGATGCAAGGCAGTGTCCCATCAGTAACCTGACCATAGCTGAAGAAGCCACTTGGATGAGCAGTGAAACATCTTCACTCCAAAAACGTTTGTCCAGTTGACAGAATTGAATTTTATTTTGCTACAATTAAATTAATGAAACATGGATAAATGCCCAAGGGCCTCTTTTCTCAGGCCCTGACAAACTCAGTACTCAGGGTTTGAGTTTGATTTCATCAAGATCAAATCCAGGGCTTGAGCCAGGATCTAACCTGAATTTGATAAAACCTACAGGACTCTGATCTACACCGTGAATCACTAAGGTATACCTCTGTATCCTGTTTGCTCTTGTTTATTTATGTTTCACATTTTATAGTGAAATTGAAATGAGTTAATGAAAGTCAGAATTATTTTCCATTTATGATATGAAATATTACATAAGAACTGCAGCCAGCTGACATGTTTGCTATTTGACCCATGTTTGAATATCCCCAGTGAAGGGTTTAGTGAAAACTCAAAAGGTGTAGGTGGTGATCTTTTTTCATGATATAATCTCAAAACTGAATTTTAAGTTGGGTTGAGAGAGAAAATCAAACACGAACAAACAAACTAGGATGTGAATAAGGGTGTGTGTAAAGGAGGAATGCTATGACAATTTAGTTTTCCCCAACAATGCTAAAGACACTTATTAGCTGATTAGAACATATAGTCTAGTTTATTATAGTTTTCTACAAATTTATCAAAATGCTTAGTTCTAACAGTGTGGGTATTTTCCACAAAGATTTGATAAGACAATAATTAGAGGCACAATTCTGAAATATTAGACATGAACAAACGCATGATTCTTGTTGCATTAGTGAACAGCTGCAGGTTTTTGAGCTGTCACAGCTTTGCTTTTCCTGGAGCTATCTGTAGGTTCTGCAGCTTCATGGCCAAGCCCATGTTTCCAGTGATCTTCAGTTTCCCTTTGAAAAATGCCTGACAAAAATAACAAATATGTAAGAGGACAGAGTACTGACCAGTCAGCAGACAGCCAATATCAAATGTTTTCTATAGTTCCAGTGAATATAAAAAAATGTGACAACACACCATCTGTGGGTTCAACTTTCCGGTCATCAACTCTAAAAGGTCTCCATCACTTGCAGCTAAGGTGCAGTCAGCTTTGATGGCTGAAAGAAAGAAAAGTGAGATAACTACCATAACAATAATACCTTAAAAACTGTAAACTTTACCAGCTTTAGCAAATTGCTGAAATTACTTTCTTCATGTATTTGCTACTATTCAACTGCTGGGAATACTATGCATTATAATCTTGTTTTAAAAAAAGCATTAATGGTTTGTGTGCAGTGCATACCGTTTTCTTTATTTGTACAAAATAGGCACTAACTGACAATCAATGCTTCGTTTAGAAACCAAAATCACCATTTTACAGAAAACTCAAGACACACTGATTAAATGAGGAAAAGAAATTCAACAACATGACACTTGAGCCACAGAAACCGACCATTTTAGAGTCAAAAAGTGCAACCAGAGTAAACAGAAAATGCGGTTTTCTGATACAATCCAAACCAACTCCCAAGACACTAACTAATTACACAAAGTCCTAGAGATCTTTCTGCGGCAGATGAGGAAAGAGGTGTTTAAAGGAGAGTGGCAGGTGGTCTACTTGCACTGAGAAGCTGCATGTGCTTTGCAATTGTAATAGTCGATTTGTGTTAATGTGAAGTACTATCGTGTGCGGCCGTCCATTGAGGGCTGGTTTTACTACAACACAGTTGGTGGTGGCTTCCTTCAGTGCTTGTGTAATAAAGAAAGAAATCACTATCAACTATCTGCTTTTGTGTGTGCACTTTGCAAATTAAATTCAGTCAGGGAAAGAGCCTATAGTAAACATGAACAAGACTTCACACGTAAAACAGGTGGGAAGGGGGCATGTTTGTCATGAGGGAAAAGAATGCTTGTTTTGAGGGAACAAGATTAAACCATGGTTAAAAGAGTAACTGCTTAGAGTAACTGGGATTAACTTAACTGTTGTGTAATAATTTCTATATATTGTACTGCTCTTGTATCAAAGAAGAATTTAAGTAGTAATGCTCCTAAATGTTTTACTACAGTAATTGTAAATAACAGATCATTTCAAACTCATACCTGGATCGTTGCTTATTGATCCGTTTCCATTTTTCACATCCACAATCCAAGTGGCATCTGTGCCCCCTGGCCCATCCTTTACTTTGAAGGCAAACACTCCACCAATCTTTTTCACCAGCTGTGCTCCCTCCTACAAAACAGTTTCAAATCACCACAGCATTATTAGTGCATGGAGCATGCCCTCACTTAAGTACATTTTACTGAACAGAAATTATGAAACTGTGATTGTGAAGCAGTGAAAGTCAAGAAAACCCTGTGAAGAAAGTGCACGCCTCAAGTTTTATTTCAATTATTCTAAGCAATTTTCAAAATATAGACAACTCGACAAGTGATAGGGTAATTCTGCTGAATAACTGGCCATGAAAGGGCCCTGAAGGTTTTACTGTAGTTGGCCTTTACACAATCTCTTGAGTAGTATTCTACTTGGCATTGGCAGGCCAGGGACAGAGAAGAACTGGAACATTCTGCACCCTGCCATCCACTGTCACCACCACAGGCCACGGGGCTGTTCACCTGTGGTGTGAGAGTTGTTGAGTTGTTATACAAATATTGTGTTTACTTTTTGTTTTTGCTAATGCATTTCTATGGATGTTTCGCCCCCAAGCTCTCCTGATACCAACATCAGTTTTGAATGTGACTTATTGTTTGGACGTACATACTGTGCATGTTTACGTGGTGCAGTTCTTAATAACTGTATCATTAAGAACTGCATGGTATTAATATGACATTACCTCTTGGAGGCGTTTCTCGATTTCTTTGAAGACAGAGAAAGATTTAAAACCTTCCAGATTGTTGCTTGCACTTGTAGAAACAGCAGAAATCTGTGTTCTAAAAAAAACAAACAACAGACTTTGTAAACAAGGAATACAGTAAATAAACAATATTGTTGTAAAATCCCCTGCATTATCATAATAAGGATACCTCCAGTTCTATCATCATTGTTGTCATGTCTTTGTGGTTAACTCAATCTATGACCAGCATCATCTTGCCATTACAGAATATGTCCTCTAACACTTATCTGTTCCTTTGTTGCACTGTGTAAGATACGAGATGAGTTGATCACTTATTGGCCAATTTGTCACTGCCTTGGTTACAAATGTGACGTCAACCCAGACCTATTTATACCTCCTTGTTTGGAAGTATGTAATCACTTTGCTGTAAAAGCTGCGTACTTCACAAGAGGGAAAGAGGGGAAATGAGAAAGAGGAAAAAAATATATACTCTACCCGTCATGATCTGGAAATCCCAGTCTGTAGAGAGTGACCACCACTGCTCCTCCTAACCCGATGTTGTGTTGCAAGGCTACTTTTGCTCCTTTGACCTGCCTCTTTCCCGCCTCTCCCCTGAGTTGCCAGCAGAGCTCAGCACACTGGGCCAGTCCTGGAAAAAGTCAAGTCACTCATCAAATTTCCATTCTTCTTATTGAGATGAACAAATTTTTTGTTGATTATTTTTTTATTGTTCATCCCTTCTTATTGGTGTTTTTCAGATAGTAGAATGTTACAATGTCATACTCCCAGATGGGGGGCAAGAGCCAGTTTCCCATATGGATTACATTGTACTTTGCCAAGGTTAATTCACAAATCTTGAACACTTCCATTATTGACTAGACAACAGAACTCAATGTATTACAACAGAAATCTGCATTTTAACAATATTCATTTTATCTACCCCATATTAAGTAGTATAGGACTGTACAATGTTTTGATGTTGTGAAGGTTGTACGGTATTTCTATTTAATATCTTAATTACATGTCTCGTACTTCAGTATCGGAAAAGTCTCAGTAAACGGACCTTGGTATATCAGTTGGGTTGGCCCTGCTCCTATCTGGCTTAGAATTTCACCATTATCTCAAGAAGCAAAATATCATAGAGTGAAGACATAATGGAATCCCTTATACATTCTGTATCAATTGAAAGCTAAATTAATTCTACACAAAATGCTCAATAGGGTTACAAATGTGCCTAAATTTCAACCCCCTTCAGATTCCACCTATTCAGTGAAGCACACATCACACACCGTTTCAAGGACATAATATTATGTTTCTAAATCATCTCTCACTGGAGGTCATTTGTTCTATAGATGGTACAGGGCCAAGGTCATACCCAGTACAACACACACAATCTCCTCTTAATGGAAATTGGGAGTATAACAGATGGTGGGACAATGCAAGAAGGTCCAGGAGTTTCATGGGGAAAACATAAATGAACCACATAAATGCAAGGAGTGGAATATGATCATAGGGACAAAGACTGACAAAATCTAGCAATGAGTAACAAATTAACAATAAACAAAACCCCCCAAACTAAGGACAAAAGTGCTCCAATTCAACAGTTTATTTAGATTAGCCAGTGGCGTCAAACACAATCATATACAAGCAATCCTGTGCAAATTATATGGGAATAACGCCCCCCAGTGGCTTCCAACAAAACCACCGAAATGGGTGATGGAAACTTGGGTACAGCCATAACAAGTACAATGTTATATCACAGCCCTATAAATATACAATATTATTATTTTAACAATTAAAAATTTAAATTCCCTCTTACCTGTGGCCCCTAAAGGATGGCCTTTTGAAATGAGCCCACCACTTGGATTGACCACAACTTTTCCTCCATATGTGTTGTCACCTCTGTCAATAAACTCTCCTGCTTTGCCTATGAACAGCATAAACCAAGAATTGGTGAAGTAGTCTTATTATGTTATGGTTAAACATTTCTGTGTACGTTTTACCCTCTGGACACAGGCCCAAAGCTTCATAAGTGATGAGCTCATTGGCTGAGAAGCAGTCATGTAGTTCAACCACATCTATATCATTAGGAGTCAGTCCGGCAGAATTAAAACACTTTTTAGCAGCTGTATGCGACATGTCATATCCCACCTGTACACACACAGGTTAATGGTATTTCAATTCAAGTTTAAAATTAATTTAAGGCGCACTAGGTGACTTACCATTTTAATGCAGCTGTTTTCATCAAATGTGGACGCTAGATCTGTGACCATCTCCTGGGCCAGGATCTCAACAGCTTGTTTTTCCAGATGGTGCTTACGAACAAAGGCCTCACTTGCTAAAACTGCAGCCGCCGCACCATCTGAAGTGGGACTATAAGAAATGATTACAGATTGTTGGAAAAGTCAAAACTGAACTTATAAAATCTCTGTAGCCTCTTACCAACACTGCAACAGAGTGAGGTATTCAAAGACCTTTCTGGAGCCTTTGACTTGATCCAGACTGTACTCAGCTTGGAACTGGGAATACCTGCACATATGATTAACACTTTTTAAACAAAGTTACTACACAACTGTTGAAAATATGGTTTGCTGCGTCTTACGGATTGTTGGTAGAATGCTTGTGATTCTTCCAGGCTATTTTGGCAAAATGTTCAGGTTTTGTCCCTGAAAGAGGTTCATATTGCTGCCTTTTATGTGGTCCCATAGACAAAAACAAACGTTTTACATGCTACTTTCAATAAATGTTTTTTCATACCATATTTCTCCATGTGTTCTCTGCCAGCATTGCCAAACATCTGAGGAGCTGCCGGAGCTGCTGCTATGCCATAGCGATTAATCATTACCTCCATGTGTTTGTCCATTGGATTTGTCCTGTCCATATACTAAATAAAACATTAAAACATACATTTAGAGAACATTTATACTTTCCCTAATATTTATGGCAAGTCCACTTTGCACATGTTTGTCAATCATTTGTCAACAGTTTAAAGAGACAGAAGTATCACCTGCTAATATTTTCAACCTAAAATGTTATAATACATGGATTACTCTATTGTGTATTTATTAAAAACAACAGGGTCATTGTTGAATACCTTTGCAGAAAGAGAACCTCTCTCCATTTTTTCGAATCCAAGGGCAAGTACACAATCAGCCAGTCCTGCCCATTGAGATCATAGATGTCAGTAAAAGCAATATGTAAAAGAAAAAGTGAAGCCAAATAAGCCTCTTCAGCTCACCTCCTAGAACAAGTTGCCGGGCCATGAACAGAGCAGTGGAGCCGGTGGAACAGTTATTGTTCACATTGATGATGGGGATCCCAGTTAAACCAAGACTGTGGTAAAGAGCCCTCTGCCCACACGTGGAGTCTCCTACACAAAAGACAAAGAACAAAGGAACAATGGTATTAAAGGTAAATTATTGGTAAAACAGTTCAGTTTTTGGAAATGATAATACATGGGTATAAGTGGGTTTTAATTCAGATTGTGGACAAACTTTGACCTGATTGACCTCAATTAGCACAGTTCTGATTTATTTACCTTTTGGCTATTAAAAAAACACTCAAGATGAGAAAATTACTGCTTTCAACTTGGACATTACTGATTCTTGATTTGTTTACTACATCTTATAGATTATTAATAAAACATTTTAATAGATTTTATTTTTGGGCACCTTTTTAGAGACTTTACAAAAACAAAAGACAACAAAATGCATTAGCAATTAAAATTAAAGCCGCAAGCGGCATCGAACGGCCCTCGCGGGCCGGGCTTCGCACTCGGCCGACCCGGCACTCCCTGTAGGTGGCGCTAACGCGCCACATGCCTCTGATTCATTGTGGCTTTGGGCTGCATTTGTAACCAAACAAAGCCAAAATACATTGGGAGTGCTGATGCACAAAATGCACCAACAAGGGTTTTTCCAGGCATCGCCATGGCAACACCGTGCAAAATACAAAGTTGGACCCTCAGACTTTTTTGACGGGGACAATGTAAAGAATCAACGTGCCAAATCTCACATTCGTCATTGAAGGTTTGAAGTCGTTATAAGACTTTGAAATGTCCAAAAATTTGTAAATTTTCCCATTAGAATAACATGGGGTAGTTCACGCATCGCCATGGCAACAGAGTAATAATTATGACATGGGTGTGATTGACTTTTTTGATTTGGATGACATGAAGAGTCATTCTGCCAAATTTCACAGAATTCCATGAAACTAATGTTTTTCTCATGAATGGGGAATTTTCGGAGCATTCCCATTAGGATAACATGGGCACTTTGGCGCATCGTCATGGCAACACGGTGCAAAAAATGGCATGGGTCTGATTGACTTTATTGATCGGGATGACCCACTGGAATTTTGTGTGAAATTTTGTAACATTTGTGAAAACTAAATTTTGGGACCTCCATACAAATGTATTTGTTATTCTGTAGGGGGCGCTATCGCGCCAATTTTGTTTCTTTCACAATGAGTAGGTTTAGGCCAGAAAGTTTTACAAATGATTCGAATTTGAGTGAAATCGGACTTTGTATGCGCAAACGGGAGCAAATTTTGAAATTTGAAAATTGCAAAAATTCCGATGGAATTTTGCGGCTTCGCCGCACGGAAGCCGTTATACGTATCAATGTAAATCGGATAACTTTTGATGCTCCACTTGTCTAGATGATGTCCAGTGATTTTCAGCCCTGCAGGTGAAGCGCCTTCAGAGGAGTTGACGAAAATGCGACGTCAACGAAAATGCTGACTCGGCATTTCGGAATTTTCAATCCAAAATGGCCGACTTCCGGTTTGTCAGGGGGCGTGGCCATAATAATATTTTTGTTTGGCATCACATGAAGAATGTGTGTACCGAATTTTGTGGCTCTACGACAAAATTGACGTCGGGGCGTCTCCCATTGACGCAATGTATTTTGACTTTTGTAGGTGGCGCTGTCGCGCCATTTTTTTATGCCTAATGTTGCACCATATAAAAAAATAAATTTTTCGCCACTTCTGAATTTTGGGCAAAATTTGGTGAGTTTTTGAATATGTTTAGGGGGTGAAATTCCTGCTCAAAGAGCAGAAGAAGAGAAATAAAAATAAAAATAAAATAAAAATAAAAATAATAATATTTTTAGCAAAAAACAATATATCCGAAAACATTAGAATGACAAATTATACGTTTTTCGAAAGCTCTGAACCTTCCCCACGTCACCGTGGGGTCATTGGCGAATGACGGGCGCTGACGCGCCCGTCATTCGCCATGACGTCGGGGGTCGCCCACTGACCTCCCATTAACTTCCATTCATTTTAGCAGTAATAAGGATGGCCCATGCCTGCGGCATGGGTTGCTGGGATAGTGGAATCAGGGCAAGGTCGCGACCTCAGCCGAACTTGTGCGCTTCGCGCACAAGTTCGGCAAGACAGTTAGCAACGATGAGTGCCTGGGCTTCGCCCAGGCACTCATCGTTGCGGAAGCAATAGGCCCTACGCCCTGTAGGGGCTCGGGCCTAATAAAAACATACAGTGTGTTGGTAATGGTGTATATGCATAATGTCCATTTGAATAATTATCAATGGCTATGTTCATATGTACACACCAAAAGTCTGATTATTATCTGATTTCTGAACCTTTAAGAGAATTGAAATAACATGCAAACTGCAAAATCTGATGTGAGTAATCAGAGGCACCATGATCAGGAAGAAATTATTCTGCTGTTTACATGCCACTGTAATATCTCATATCTTCAAAAATCTGTTAATAAACAGATTTGACTGCGCATGTGACCTAGCTAATGTATTTTTAAAGTCAGAATGATTTAGTGATTTAGTGAATGATTTAATGAGAGAGCGTAATACATAACAATACTGGTGCGCAAAATCAAACTCCAATGGGTCAAAGTTTGGAGTGCAACGTGTAGGTAGTAAAATGATTATGTATACACAGCTTTACCATAGACATATCCAACACACGCTTGCTCAATAGCAGAATATGGGATCTTTGCATCAGCCAATGCCTTTTGACCTGAGAAAACCAACAACAGAAAGTTGAATTACTGAATATTATTTTACCATAATTACACATTTGTTATATGATATGTGTCCAATTCTTTACTCACCAGCTTCTTTGGCCATGTCAGGGTAGTCATAATCATCTTTTGCTCCAGGTTTGTCAAACTGTAAGATTATTATTTTTTTATATAGACAATGATGGAACCTAACAAAGTAAAAGTAGTAAAGTACTGTACTGAAAAGTAAAGTATTATGATTGTCGAAAATCCCTACATTTGAAGCTTCATTAGATCTTAAGATCTGTGCAAAATACTTTCACTTTTTACTCTTTAAGTACATGTTTAAAAGGGTACTTCAATACTTTTGTTTAAGTAGATTTTTTCATGTGATACTTTTACTTTTAAGTGGGTATTTTTTGCTCCGGTGTGTGTACTTTAACTTAAATAACAAAACTGAATACTTCTTCCTGTTACTGTTATAGAAAGGTCATAAAAGCCATACATTTAAAAGTTTACTTAAAGCTGGTGGTTAGGATAAAGTTAAGCACGACTGATGTTGCTTAATCGTGAACTTTAACACAGTGACCATGAACAATGAACAGACAAGACTCAGGCAACATTAAAGTATGTTACAAACAAGTATACTTTCAATACACAAATATATGACACACAAACAATACACAACACATAACTAAGCTCAAGATGAGTATTGAAGCTAGCAAACACTTAGCATTTCTGTTTTGTAAAGCCAATATCATCACCCCACAGTCAGAATTAGCTGCAAAATAAGTCATGTATGATGATTTTAGTAGATGTTTTCTGAAATTCTTCCTCATCTAACGTTAATAGTTTTGTTAGTTGACAGGATCTCTGCCAACTACTTTAGCCATAATGCTAACGTAAGGCTATCACAGCAGCTTGTGTATGTGGTAATGGTCAATTAAAATACACAAAAAAGTACCTTTGTCATCCCAACTCCGATGACATATACTTTGTTCTTATTTGCTGGTGCCATGGTGCTGTGTGGTCAGAAGACAAAGCTGGTGACTGCTCCTGTCCCCGTGAAGATCCGGGTGTCCCACTTTTACACTGACACTTGCGTAAAACCACAAAGATCGTGTATTGATCGTGTATGGAGTATAATGTGTCACACGGTCAACGCAAAAGAGCATCAGAATTTAACCTTTATCAAAAAAAAAAAAAAAAAAAATCCCAAAAAAACAAAAACAAAAAAAAGACAGAAAGGATGTGATATAAAACCTATCTAAACACGTGCAAGGTATTTCACAAATACTTGGTAATCACAACAAGGCCGTTTATTTCCAAGTGGGTCTCAAAACTCCCTGTTAATTTGTATTTTTAGCAGTAGGCAATGTAAATGTCATTTATGTTTTTAATAGAGTAAAAAAAAAAAAAAAAAAAAAAAACGATAAATAAAAACATGATGTTAATTGCTTTTCTGAGATAACGTTTATACTACAGTGCCAAATCTGTGCCCATCTGTCTCTTAGATAGGCACATTTATTTTGACAGAGCTTGAGCCCACTATAATTCATTATCCCATTCCTACCACTGCAGGCCACTTTTTCATGTTGATCCATGCACCTGGTTTACTCCTTGTAACCACTCTGCGTAGGTCATTTCATTCTCAAGTCATGTTTTCTATTACTGTGGATTTATGATTTTTTCCCCCCTCCTGGCTGTTTTCACTGCAACTGCAAATGTCATCTGTAAACACCATAGTCCATAGAGGTTCCTTTCTCACCTCATCCATCAGCTTGTTCACCTCCACGACCAACACACAGTAAATGTAATCCCAATGACCTTACCAAAACAATTACAAGAAAGAACACAGACAAGGGAATGTAACTGCCAGTTTTATTGACATCAAAAATAGTAATTGTTTTGAACTGTAAAGAAGGTTTTTTATTGCTAGTGTTCCTGTTTAACAAGCCTGTGGATATGATCTGACTTATTTATGTCTCTTGAAATTAGCACTTTATAAACTTGTGGGTTACTTCATAGATTCCTACTGATTCACTGACTTTCTCATCATAATCGGTCCAGTCCTGAAAATATTTATTGTCATCTGTTACTGTTAAGACATCGCAAATAATGATCAGACATGGATGAACTGACTTACTTTTTCTAAGAGGGTAATTTCAGGAAAAGGTGTACCAGACTCAGCTCCTTCTGCGGCAAAGCCAGCCTGCAATATGACCGAACAGAAAAGTATTGCATTATCCCAGTTGAAAATCTTTTATAATTCTATGTTAAGATATTATTCTTACTTGTGGCCAAAAGTCAACAGGTTCCAAACCTCGACATTCAAACTGTACCATTGTCTTGAAGCGTTCACTGTCCTCAGCCTAAAACAGAGGAAAAGTATCATTTGAATGCAATCAGCACTTAAAAAGTACAAAGTTTGTCATTATTTATAATACAATGTTAATTTCCATTTAAGGTGATATACGGCAGGGGAATAGGAAAAATATACAACTTTTTCATGGAAAAATAAGTCACTTTGTGTGAAAATGCCCCAAATTGCATGTACTTTAATTAAAGGTGCACTGAATAATGGTCAGTGCCTGATTTTGCTGATATAATTGATATTAATAAGGGATTTTGGGTTTAATTTTAAGCATTTAAGTAAACTAAATGTTGCCAAAAAAAAAAAAAAAAAAAAAAAAGATTAAATAAAATCATTTAAAAATGAATTTTACTTTTCAAATAAAGTTGATTGTGGAAAAAATAAAACAGAATGGACAATTTCTTTCTCCAAGCAAATAAAACTAAGAGCAGTACACAGAAGACTGAAAATTTGAAAATTGAAACAAAAGACAGAAAGTTATACTTACATTATATGGTCTAATTGTGTCCCCGAGGATATCTGTAAAATATTGATGTGGCTGTTTAGAAACTATGCATGTCTTTGAATTAATTCCACAGATTATCTAGATTTGAGTTGAATACCAATAGAGTTTTCCCTGGAGCAGAGTTTGCATTTTTGCACCATGCTAGCACTTCCTCGTCCACCTTTTAGTGGGGTGCTCTCCTGCAAAAATGGCACATGAGTAGATAGATAATACCACATTTATTTTCTTTTGCTGTGATTTGCTAACTAATAAAATAACCTCACCACCAGCGTGATATATTGCCATTTATCCGAGATCTCTCCACAGCTCCCACACTTGAGCTAGAACAGAGAAAGTATTACAACGTCAATAATGAATGAAATGCTGATTATTCTTGTTCATGGGAGGATTATCTAACAAACTGAAGAAGCTAATATTTCAGTTTTTATTTGGAGATTTATTGGATGCAATAGTCTTTGGAGCAGTTTTCTTTAATCAGTCCTCTAAAATATATCCAACGATAAAATGTGTGTTTAAACGTAGATGTTGAAAAACTGCCTTCTGTTTAACATAAAATGGAACAAAAATGAATATAGCACAATTTAGTTAGTAAAATGATGCTACCTTCAAAAACCACCGAAAATCTTCCCCAACTGGCCTCACGTTGGTGACGTTTTCCAGCGTGGCTTTAAACTGTAGCCCAAATTTCTGTAAAATGTATGAATATGTTAAGAAAATGACAAATAATTGAGCATTAGTGTTTAGAGTAGAATATGCTACATGCTACAGTACCATGTTGACGCCTTCACGGACTACTTCCTCTGCTGCGTTCAGGCACACGCTCAGGAGGTGCGATATTAGAGTTTTTACAGAGCAATTTCAATACTTCATGTTGTTATACTACCAATGAGTTAGGCGTTGGTACTGTAAAGAGATTAAAACGGATGGGGTCTGAATTTTGCGGTTGTGCATGCTGTAAATCCACTGGTATGCACACAAACATAAACAAAAAGCGCCCTCTAGTGGAAGGAGGATGCATGAGGGTAGCAAACACACACACACACACACCATGATTATGACATGACACCATTTTGATCATTAAGACTTCGAAGAGCTAGATAGTTGTGATACTTTATTGATCATTAATCAATTAGATCCATTTGAATAAAAATCATCCCACAATGCAGTGAGGCAGTCATACAGTACAAATAGCTGGTACAAATCATTCACACGTTTATACAGAATACAATTAACTTACAAAAAACAAGTACATTATAAAGGTTATGGGATGTCATTGTTTAATCATTTGTTACCTGAGGCAACTTTGCAGAGGCATAGAAAAGAGTGGAGAACATCCTGGGGTTATTTATTGAACTGTAGCATTCTACTTTAATGCTCCATGTTTTATTATCGTGTTGCCAACCTGAGTTTTAAGTATTACTTTTTTGTTCCAACATAGATCATCTTTCACGTAGGCAGAGCCAATACCTTGCAATATGGTTATAATCCAGCTGGTCTACCTTTGGCTTCAGTTGCTTGAGGTTTGTATTACTTTGCTTGTGATTACAAGTAATGAAGCCACACATACATTTTGTAGTGTACAATACCATAAATTGATTGTTCTGCGCAACACTGGACAATAATGAATTAGTTTGAGACACGAGATTTTCTGCATAAAAACACCAGACACCTTTTAAAAGCTCATCTTTGATGCTACCCATCCAGAGATACTTCCAATCTCCCCTAATCACGGGGATTCAAGTTTTTTTCAGACATAAAATAAAATAAAAGTGTTTCCCTCTTTTATTCATTATGGGCATGGACTTCCATGAAGCAGCAGAGGGTAAATTAACAAAATACAACCTGGAGAGAAAACACAAGTGATTTAAACTATTAACTTGCCACAAAAACATTGGGCCATGTCCTCCTTCTTTGTAACAAAATACTAAACCCTACATCCAACTATTACTGGGAATTAAACCAATACCAAATGTAGTAGTAAAAGGCATTGCAATTCTTTGATTCTTAAATATGTTGACCATCAACTGGCATTATTTACAGCACCCTCCACACCCCTCTCCGCACTGAAGAGAGGTGTGACGAGGTCAATGAGGACGACTGCTCGACTCCGAGGTCCTTCGTTGTCGAGGGGTACTGTGGCCATTCGTGCACCCGTTGTGTCGCTTGTTTAGTCCACCATTCAGAATGTCTTGGATGTGCTGTACTATCAAATTGATAGCCACTGCAAAAGAGGACTTAGTTTTAACATGCTTTTTTTAGTTACAACATATCCATGTATAGAGGCTGCAAATGGTATTGGAGATGCCGCAATTTCTTCCTTGTAAATATTCCACAAGGAGTCAATCACATGTTTAATCAGATAAACAAAAAAGTAGTCCACACATGGAAAGAAATTAATCCATACATGAAGTAACAGTGATGTTTTGTAAAAGCAACTCTCACAGTCAAAACTCAGATGTTTTAATCAACTGCAAACCCAGAACTAATGCGGGTGTAGGTGTCCACGTTTATAAACGGAGTGACTTTTACAACATAGTTTTTTTTAAAATTGTTATGTTGTTCCTGTTTCGAAAAAAAAAAAAAAAAAAAAAAAAAAAAAAAAAAAAGAAGCTGTCTGGGCCCCTTTAAAGTTTGCAGTCAAACATTTGGAACCAATGCCATATTATCCTCTATTAATAAACTGTTTTAGAGGTCAAAGACTATACATCACCCAAACAACACCCATCAATAGAGCAAGTGTGATGGTGGCAACATCATGGTGTTACACTTCAGTAAAAGGAAATTAATGAACTGTATAAATCACATTTTCTCTGTATCATTTCAAATAATGTTATCTATAATAGAGAGACAGCTGAAGACTGATCTTTGCACGTGTGGATTACTAAGGTAGTAACCAATTGGTAGAAGCTTCAGAAATGCCTCTACTGAAAAAAGGCAGCATATGCAATATAATTTTTAAGCCATCGTATTGTTCTTACCAAGGTTGTCAGCACCTCGAGGAATGATGACGTCTGCATATTTCTTCGTCTGAAAAGTAAAATAACATCATTGCAGTTATTTTAAACACTAATCATTAATAGCTCGACATGGACTAAACTTACTGGTAAGCAGAATTCTTCAAAGGCTGGTTTTACAAAAGTTATGTATTGTGCCAACACTTGCTCCAACTCTCTGCCACGCTGGCTTATGTCTCTGAGAACTGAAATAAAAACTTGACTTTTAAAAATCAATGGTGTCAACATTTGTACACATTTGAACAAAATTTCTGCCTCAAACCTCGGCGTGACAAACGTGTATCTGGATCTGTGTCGACAAAAAGCTTCATTTGGAAGAGGTCTCTAATCTCCTGCGAATAGAACATCAGGATTCCCTCAAAAAGGACCACATCGGCGGGGTACACTGTCACAAACTCGTCTTTTCTGTAACAATGGCCATAATTACACACAGATGAACCTACTTATTTTTATTGGACAATAACAGTAGTCACCATTTGTCTTTGTCTCACCTGGAATGGGTCACAAAGTCATAAACTGGGATCTGAACGCTCTTTCCCTGCATGATGAGTCTTAGTGTTTGCATGATCAGTTCATTGTCAAAGGCATCTAAAAAAAACAAAAACAAAAAAAAAAAAAAAACAGTCAAGTAAATTTAAAATATGAACACTCATTTCACTTGACACCAGTGTGGACTCGGCACGTGGGTCTTCTGGTAATCAAGGAATCTCTTGTAGCAGGTGCCTGCTTCAGTCACAGCTAAAGCAGCTGCCTCTGGAAAAGGCCTGCTGACCAAGTGTATTTAAAATGAGCCATGAAAGGAAGTCGTTACATGAGGGTCAATGTATGGTTCCAAAAAGGGGCTGCTGTTCTGCCAAAATCTTGACTATGAATGCGGTGGTGGTGGTAGTGGACCAGGAGCTGCCAACTAAGCTCCCACTACCTCAGAGATTGGATAAATGCCATGCCATGAAATAACTAGCTGAGATCTGTCATCCTACATGCTGGCATCTTCTTCACACTTTGAAAATACCTGGATGGTCAAAGTTGTACTGGCCCTTTTGTGCCTTGGCCTTTTGGTCAGGAGTCAACACTTTGTAGAAGCTGTCCTGGCTGAGAATAGCCACCTGCCTCTGGGTATGGTCAATCTTGTTCTGCCCCAGCATTTCCATGATCTTCTCACACACAGATGACTAAAAGAAAAGATACTGGTTAGAGTCAAGTCAAGGGCTAGCCAGTACCATTTGACTCTCATCCATGCCCTCATCATTCGTCAGTGGATGTTGCATACAATATCTGAGACTATCGTTTTTGTGTCCAGTAGATTTTCAATTAAATTCTAAACTCAGTTTAGTTTCGTTTTTTTATTGCCAGGTAGGTACGGACTACAGTTATGAAGAGGATAATAGTAGCAAAATCAATAGTAAACAAAACAAAGCTTTCTCCCGCCCGTGCGAGGGAGTTGAGGAAGCAAAACAGCCTACTATCAGTCACTGATCTGAGACAAAGTTTAGAGGAGGGGCGAAAAGGAGAAAGGGAAACAGGACAAAAGTCCGTGATGTACAATGTAGTGAATACTTCTACAGCAATTAAAAAACAAAAAACAATCACATTTTAGGGGTTAATTAAGTATTATTTTATTTATATCCAACACAAGCCTGTTTAGTCTAGGACAAGCGTTTGTCTCAAAACAAAGTGGCGTCTCATCGCAAAGTTCCACGTTAACACGTGCGTCCCACGCTCACACATGGCACAGCAAACAAAACTAAAAAAGGCAACAGCGCTTGAGGTATAAAGGGTTTTCTCGGATGTGGTTCGCAGATGCGCGTCATAGATTTGAAGATAGGCCGACATGATCCATTCAAAGTGGCATAATTAAGACCGATAGTCTGATAATAAAAGTAAAAAGTTACCATTAAATGTACGCTTGGGTTCCTCTCCCAACAAAACAATGCATTTGTCATTAATTGTTTACAAACACATGGAGTTTCCGGGGCGCGCGGCTTTATAAATAGACGCGGCGGAGGCACGCGCTAGCTGTAGCATCCATGTTAACCATTGTTTAACGGCTAATGTCTCAAACACTTCAGCAGTAATACTGCTGTGGATATGACAGAACACCACGGTGTCATAGAGAAGTTAAAGAGGATACGCTCATAATTTCGTTCAAAAGAAAGATTAAATCAATTAGTCACCTGTCAAATACCAAGCCCCGCGCAACGCCGCTAAGGCCACGCGGTCACTCCACCAACCGGCAGCTGACCGGGATTTTACCGTGATTTGCCTTAAATTAAAAATGTCAACCAACGAAAACAACCAAGATAGTAAGTTTAATTCTGACCTTGCCACTTGCGGTGCCGCCGGACACGCCGATTAAAAAAGGTTGCCGAATAACGTGGGCATTCTCGGCCCGGTCCCTTAAATGAGTCTCAGTGTCCCCGGCCATACTTGCAATGTGCAGCTGGAGCTCCAGAGAAGGAAGATCATAGCGCTCAAGCCCCTCCCACACTGGGACACGCTGCATTATATTGGTTATATTCAATTATTTAAACACAGAACCGTATATTATTGATGATTAGCGATACATTTGATATTCAACTGATAATTTGTATATTTACTTTACACCCTCGATTTATGACGTCACTGACGTACACCGGCGTCAAAGCGGCCGGCCCCGCCCACAGAGCTGAGCAGTACAGAGCAGCAGAGAGCAACAGAGAGCGGTACAAAGCAGCAGAGGGCAGCAGAGAGCAACAGAGAGCGGTACAGAGCAGCAGAGGGCAGCAGAGAGCAACACAGAGCAGCAGAGAGCAACACAGAGCAGCAGAGAGCAGTACAGAGCACTACAGAGCAGAAACTCGGAGCAACTTCGCAATGTTAACTGCGAAAATCTGCTTTTTATGCCGATGACCGTACAGACGCACTGCAGAGTAAGTTTAACTGGGTCAAACAAAACTGCTTATTTCATGTTCACCGTTTGAACTTTAGATATTTAAAGTGTCAACTTGTTTTTGCAGCGTAGTGTTTTGATCGGTTAAAGAAGCCAGAGATCAGATCTCGTCATGCTCCAGAGTTTGACTCTGCAGCCCTGTCGTGCCGCTTTTCTGGGGTTGGTGAGATGGGTCTCCTCAGGCTCTGTAAACATCTCAGAGCCACTGAACTTCTGGGCTGGAGAGAGAAGACCAAGCACACAAAAAAGCAACGGGGAAAATGTATACGAACCAGCAACAGGCGAGACATTTTATTTCTGCAGCATAGCTATCGACTTTATGAGCTCACACTGACCTTTGAACTCAACAAAAATGCTTTGTTATTCCCCCTCTCAGCCTCTAAAGACTAAGCTCTTTATAACAAAATGCTATTGCTCTGTAGGACGTGTTTTGTGTCAGTTACACCAGTGTGGTCCTGAAGATGTGAATGAAGCTGTGAATAATGCCAAGTCAGCTTTCAACAACTGGAGCAGGATGTCTGGGCTGGAGAGGGCAAGGATCTTAATAGAAGCTGCACACATTATTGAAGTAGGTGTACAGTGGTCTCATATGTTTGAAATGTTTTTTGTTTTTTTTGTATATAGTTATATTTTTATTAAAATATTTTATGCAGAGCCGAAGAGAGGAGATTGCACAGATGGAAGTTGTCAATAACGGAAAGTCCATTACAGAGGCTCGCTTGGATGTTGATTCTGCCAGACTTTGTATAGAATACTATGCAGGGCTGGCCAGCACATTGTCAGGTCTAGTCATTTTAATGTTTTACACTAGACAACTTGGCCATCTCAAACTGCAGGTTCATTTTTCCTTGTTTTCAATGGTCTTCAGGTCAAACATGAGTCAAGACTGATGTGTGTGGACAAACTACTGTTGCTCTAGTTGCTCTAATTGAAAATGTGTCAGAATAAACAGGACATTGCTGCTGTTAGGCAGTCCTTCAAAACAAAAATGATGACCAATAGGCAGGTGGTTATTACCGGTAGTTAATTGGTATAATATGGCATCTTTTGCTATTCTAATCTTTCAGGCCAACATGTGCAGTTACCAGGTGGATCCTTTGCCTACACTCGAAGAGAGCCTTTAGGTGTATGTGCTGGCATCGGTGCATGGAACTATCCTTTTCAAATCGCTGCTTGGAAATCCGCACCAGCCCTGGCGTGTGGTATTAACGTTTTTACACTGCAATACTTAATTTTTAAAATGGATCATAGAAATTTTGTAAAGTAAACCTTCAATATCCCTTAAAGGAAATGCTATGATCTTCAAACCATCCCCGGTGACCCCAGTGACAGCAGTGTTATTAGCGGAAATATATGCTCAAGCTGGGGCTCCACAAGGGCTTTTTAACGTCGTTCAGGGTGGACAAGAGACAGGCCAACTACTATGCCAGCACCCTGACATTGCCAAGGTCTCGTTTACTGGAAGTGTACCCACGGGCAAAAAGGTCAGAGTCTTTAGTTTAACATGAATATGAGTAACATACACTTACAGTGCTGTGAAAAAGTAGTTGCTCCCTTACCGAATTCTTATTGTCTGCTCCTTTGTCACTCTCGCCATTTCAGATCAAGCAAACTTAAATATTAGACAAAGATAAGTAAAACACAAAATGCAGTTTTAAGTGTCGATTTTATTTATTTAGGGGAAAAAAAAGCCATCTGAACCTACATGGCCCCTGTGAAAAAGTAATTGCCCCCTAAACCTCATAAGTGGTTGAGCCATTAGCGGCAATAAGGCAGTGAGTCTTTCACATCGCCGTGGAGGACATTTGGACCACTCTTATTTGCAAAATTGTTTTAAATCAGCCACATTAGAGGGTTTCCAAGCATGAACTGCCTTTTTAAGGTCATGCCACAGCATCTCTATTGGGTTCAGGTCTGGACTTTGATCAGGCCACTCCTAAACCCTCATTTTGTTTTTTTTAAGCCATTCAGAAGCGGACTTGCTCAGTTCATGGTTCCTACTATCACATCAAGTCATCCAGGTCCTTAAGTAAATGAAGAAATGACTCCAACCTTTTTCACACTGAGACATGTCAAGTACTTTTCTTCTTATCTGCTCCTGAATTTCTTTTGATCGCAGCATGATGTCTTGGGTTCAATATGGCCAAGTACTATCCTCTTGATTTGAAAGGTCTGGCAGCAATCAGGCCTGGATGTGGCTATGAAATTTAACTCAGCTTTCCACAATAATATGATTAATCACAGTTACCTTATCCTTTAACAAGGGGGGGCAGTTACTTTTTCCACAGAGGATCATGCAGGTTTAGATAGTATTTTTCTCTTAAGAAATAAAATCAACACAGAAAAGCTGCATTTTACGTTTACTTGGGTTATCTTTGTTTAATATTTAAATTTGTTTGATGATCTGATAGTGTGGCACGCATGCAAAAAAGTAAGAAATCGGGAAGGGTGCAAATATTTTTTCACAGCACTGTACATTAACTTTTTATTACTTCCTTTTCTCAGATAATGGAAATGGCCTCACAGGGGGTCAAACCTGTGACTCTTGAACTTGGAGGAAAGTCTCCTCTACTGATTTTTAATGACTGTGGTCTAGAAAATGCAGTGAGAGGAGCTCTTATGGCCAATTTTCTCTCTCAAGGCCAGGTATTGGTTTAGTCTTAAAGGAACTGTATGTAACCTGCTCTATTATAGTTTTAAGCAATGTACTACAATCACAACTGAACCTGTGTACAGAGGACATACACATTTTCCTCATTCTCTGTACACAAACATATCCTGCAGCATAGTCACTGATTAATGATTGGCGACAGGTGCTGTGGTTTAGGTAGTGACGATTCAGATCAGAGAGAGTCCTTTTGGGTTTTAACCAAATGACTCAAACGTGAGACTCATTCTGCTTTGTGATTGGATGAAAAACACATAACAATTTGGCCTTCATATCCAATATTTTTGAATAGAATAAATTTAATTGAATTATAATTTTCATCAGTGATAGCTATATTTGATTTGAACATGTCTACCTCATATCTAGGGACACAAAATGTTACATATAGTTCCTTTAAAATGTTTGTCTTTTAGTACCATTTTTTTTTTTCATTTTTGCACAGATGCATTTGTTACTGTTACAGGTGTGCAGCAATGGAACAAGAGTTTTTGTTCAGAAAGATATTCTGCCAGAGTTTGTGGAGGAGGTTGTGAGGAGGACTAAATTAATAGAAATAGGCGACCCCCTGCTGGAGACTACTCGGATGGGAGCACTGGTTAATCGGCCGCACCTAAACAAAGTGTTATCCTATGTCAATCAGGCAAAGAAAGAGGTATTTTATTGTTAAGGTTTAGTCATGACTAAAATGTCCATCTAAAATATCTGTTTTTGAAGGGAGCAAATGTTTTGTGTGGAGGGGAAGTGTTCATCCCATCGGATCCCAAACTTAAAGATGGATACTACATGACTCCATGCATACTTGGTTGAATCAACAAGAGTGCATCAATTTCCCAGTGCTTACACAATAAATCTAAACTTTTTTTTTTTTTTAGGAATCTGCACTGATGAGATGACCTGTGTAAAGGAGGAGATCTTTGGTCCAGTCATGTCTGTGCTCTCATTTGAAACAGAAGAGGAAGTGTTGCACAGAGCAAATGACACTAATTTGGGTCTGGCTGCTGGAGTTTTTACCAGGTAAAACGGAGTTAAAGAATAACTTGTCTCTTGGATGAATGAACAGTTACCTTATACTTTATTATGGTCATAGGGATGTGAGAAGAGCCCATCGGATTGTTGAAAATCTGAAGGCTGGTTCCTGTTTTATCAATAACTACAACATAACTCCTGTGGAAGTGCCTTTTGGAGGTTTTAAGATGTCAGGTACAAACTGCTGATAATTTAATGGCAACAAATGATCTGCAATCTCAAATAATCTTGCTTTTTACTTTACTAGGTATTGGGCGAGAGAATGGACAGGTTACAATAGAGTATTACTCACAGTTGAAGACTGTTTTTGTGGAGATGGGAGATGTGGACAGCCTTTTCTGAAATACACCGATGTGCAGTAAACTAATACATTTCAGGTCTGGAAAAATACTTGAAAATACTTGCCTACACTATTAAGCCACTGTTTAGTGTTATGTTGTAGTAGATGCTGTTAATTGCCTTAATTTGAATTTAGAATAGAAATATTGTAGACTATACTACAAACCTGTTAGCTACATTTTTACATATAAATCATCTCATTAAATCTATCGCCAAAACTGTCACAATTTTTGAAATATCTATTTTATTCAAAATACATACTGAGATTGATAAATGTACTATTTTGTACATAACAGCTAAAATGCTTGCCTTCTTTTCAAGAACATAAATATTGTGTCTTTAAATCCTTTTCAATACATATAAAAAGACTTTGAAATGTTGACAACAGAGCAATAATAATTCGTCACTAATCACTGTAGAAACTTTTTAGATTCTTTTTCTTTTAGCCTGTTTCTTGACTGTTGCCTTTCTCTGTGAAAAAACAAAACAGATTGCTTTTAATGTGGCCATTTGTGTGTCTTTGCAATCTGCTACAGATTTTTATTTCTGTTTTACCTTTGCCAGAGGTTGTGTGGGCTTCTTGAACTGTGCAGACTCTATTTTGAATAAAGAACTATGAGCATTGAAGTAATACATTTAAAATAAACTGGACTAGACTGCACTTTTGTTTACCATCTTCAGAAGGGACATCCTCTTCATCAATTTCCTTCTTTTGATAGTCCTGTTGCTTTATATACCAAACATTAAAACAAGGTCTTAGAAGTTTGCAAATAAAAAATATTTGAACATACCATTTTCACATTTTTCTCGAGTTTGGTGTCTTGCAGGTGGTTTCCTTCTTGAAGCTTGGCCAGTCGACCTTGTTCTGCCGACACGCGCACCCTCCAAGTGTGGAAAGGTGTCTGTACGTTGCCAACCTTAAAAAGTGGAGTGAACACTGAATCAGTGCAGTTTTTCTAACCCAAGCCTTAAATCACTACCAACCTTAAAGTGAATGGCGGTGCCTTCAAACCACAAACTGTCACATTCACCCTGTTTGAAGCCAGGAGGTTCATAGTCCCCAGGAGTCACTATAACAACACGTTTATTTTTATGTGCTATGGGAACATTGCAGCATTGTATCTGCTTGGATATTGGGTCGCTTACTGTCATCATAGTAGTAAAGCTTCATGGTCAGGTAGACATTGTTGGGGAGGGAGCCTAAATTCTGCATAAGCAGAAACAGCTTTCTGATCAGCAGCACAGATGCTCTTTTGGTGTCCTCTAGAGTCACCTGCATCTGCACAGCATTTTTCCTGTAAAATAAGACATGGTAGGCATTCATTGTATTAAATTATCAATGTATTGATAAAGCAATGCTTGTAGGTGTCTTCAAACCTGAGGATGTTTAGCTCTGGGCCCTTTTCTGTGTATTTAAATTTAAACTGGTAGGACTCAATTATGCACTAAAAGAAAAATAATTTATTGAATCTATGTTATTTTATTACATATACTATTAAAAACACTTACATTGGGATCATCAGGGTTAGTGTAGACCTATAATTATCAAAGCAAAATTGTTATCCATTATTACACAGAATGTTATATGACTTTTTTTTATAACTTACCCCAATAAACACAATCTGGAGCTGAACAAGACAAAAGATAATATATTTCAATTTCCATTTAGCAAATACCATATTTCTACAAAAAAAATCCAAACCCTTACATATTGCTTTTCTAATGCATCAAAGCAGCCCATCATCCTGAAACATTGAGATATGAAAGTTTAGCCTTTTTGATGATATTAGTATTATTCTATATTTGATATTTTCAGGCAAAAGTATTTATAAAATGTTACCATTTCACAACTTTGTTTGCTCCAGGGGTGCTGCAGTCTTCACGCAACACTTTAATGCACAAATCTATTGATATACAAAATAAAGTAAACAAGTACACATAAATGAATGCCTTGATTTGTGTGGAAGCAGATGAAGATTGATGTATTTCATGTTTGTCTTCACCCTCCAAGTATCTGGACCTGTAGGCGTCCTCTGGAAAGATCCCCCTGAGATAAGTGATGGAGGACACAGCTACTGCCATCATCCTCTTCACAAACACAAGAGACGCCTGCTCGCTCTTCAAGTCACCCACAAATAATCGTGTCCACTTTGAGAATACGAAAAATATAAAAATAAAAAACAAAACACATCTTTTACACGGGGTCAGTCTGAAAGCCACGTTAGCATAATTAACTAAAGACAAGCCTGAAACATGACCCAAATATGAAACTACAGCTATTAATAAACATTTTACACCACATGATCTCCACAAAAACATAGTATTTACGGTTTGTATTGCATTATTTATTATAAAACTTGCCTCTGCTATGTCCTTGCTTGTCTTGATGCACATGTTGCTAGCAGACATTTTGAACGTTAACGCTACTTCTTCTGTAAATGCTTATAAAATAAATTAAACAATTATAGCAATAACTTAACTCTGGTGTTTAGTTTCTGTGTTAAGTTGTATGCTAAAAATATCTCAAGGTGCAGCTAATAAATTGCTGATCAGCACCATAATTATGTGATTGTCTTTACTTTTTTAAAATCCAGTGTCGAAAATTCCCGCCATCTAAGCAGCGTTCAAAGACCCACAAATGCGTACGGCACTTGCTCTTTGTAGTTACTTTAATATATCCATGAGTGATGTACACTTTGGGTCAAATAATTTCTATCTAAACAAAACAAAATAAAGCAATGATTGTCTTAATTCATGAAAGCATGTTTAGGTTTGTATTTGTCATTAGCTACTATGGACACTTACAAGCTTTTCTTTCTTTATTCCCACAAACAACAACCCGATTATCATTTCTACACAAGGCACATAAACCTTTCACTAAAACATTACTATAGGTTTACATTTTCCTTTTTATTCCAAGTATTTTTAAAATGAAAAAAAAAAAAAAAAAAAAAAATGTTTGAAGATAATATGAGTTATTATGGTAGTATTTAGTGAGTGTTCTGTGGTCCAATTTAAAACAATGACACACACACACACACAAACATTACATTAAAAGTTTTACATAAAAGTTTAAAAAAGTAATTTTCTTTAGACAAAAAACACATTGTTCCTGCAGCAGACATTAACATTGAAGTGAAACTACAGCAGGCAGCAGATCCTGGCTTTGGGCTTATTACTGCTTGGAGAAAAAGTCTTTACTCTGTTGGACGTCTGGTTTGATGGTGTCACTTCCTGGTTTCCAGCCGGCCGGGCAGACTGAAAAGATAATCTGGTAATAAATTCTATCCCAGAAGACAAAACAGCAGACATGTGCCAATATCATTTAATCAGATATAAAGTAGCAAATGTAAGAAGACTATAGTATCAGAACTATTATGAATTTGCCTTTAGATTTTTTTATATTTTGTTTTTTTGCAAAACAAAGTACCTTCTCCGTGTTTGTCGGTGAACTGAAATGCTTGGACGAGGCGCAGGGTTTCATCAACCGAACGACCCACTGGGATGTCATTGATGGTGATCTGCCTTAGAATGCCGTTGGTGTCAATAATGAAAAGCCCCCTAAAAAAACACATAGGACACAATGAGCCAGTCAAAATTACAATGATAAATGTAACTGTGTAAGCATAAGTGTAGAACCTGTAGGCAATGCCCTCATCCTCCTTAAGAACGCCATAATCTGTGGAAATTGTGCGCCTTGTGTCAGATACTAGGGGGATCTTCATTGCACCAAGACCACCCTGTTTTCGCGGAGTGTTGCACCTGTAACACAAATACGAGTTCTTGATTTCATAATAATTTAAAAACAGTGTGTTTTGCCAATTGGTATATTCCTTCGGTGAGAGAGTAGTTTGAAGAGAAACAACACTAAATGCTTTTCTCAGAACGCTTTTCATAATTGATTGCTTTGAAATGTTGATTGAAGAAAATAAAATCACAAACTAAAGCCTGACAACAGCTACACAATTCTCTCCACCATCATCTCCGCCATCTCCACCATTTCTGATGATATAAAAATGTGGAAATAAATCCGATGTTCAAATTTTGCAGATTTTGGGGCACAAGCCACTGTTTTGTTTTAAGTTAAATGGTGGTCTACAGTTTCATTTAATGCCATGATACTTGCCATGCAAAGTGTGAGAAGTGTGAGTCTGTGGAGGCAGCAATGACTTCACAGCCGATCTTCCTGAATTCATCTGCAGCATCACTGAAGGCAATGATTTCCGTTGGACACACAAAGGTGAAATCCAGTGGATAAAAGAAAAACACGACATATTTTCCTGGTAAAAGACGAGAATCATCAAATCAACATGAAATGGTCTGTTTAATTGGAATCTAATTATGTGCAGTCTTTGTGGTGCAAATGTTACCAATTTACCACCTCACAATGGACTGCTGCATCAAACACGTCTCGGTAACGCTTATGTATATGTTGTTATAGCCTACCTCTATAGTCAGACAGCTTAATGTCCTTAAAATCCATGTCAGGCATCACTGCTTTGGCTGTGAAATCAGGGGCCAGTTTGCCAATCTGTGCTTTGCCTGCAGACATCTTTGACCTAATGATTATAAAAGAATTATTGCACAATTTGACTGACAAATCATGAACACAGATGGTTTCAAAATCTCTAGGCGAATAATCTGGCATGACTGCATTATATTTTTACATTCTGTGTAATAAATACAATTATTCTAAAACAATATAAAATTATTCCAATATTCCAAAATCTTCCTGTTGTGCGTAATTTTGGCTGTTTGTGTCCTCGTGGGTGGTGGTTTACCCATATATTAACTGTGTAGAAAATCCACAATAAAAGAACATATTTTACTACAAGCAACACTGATAAAGACACCTGTTGAACATTATCCAAAGTAAAAAGGTAAAGTCTAAAAATATTTCTAAAAATTAAAAAACACCGACACACAGAACTAAACTTTTCTTACTTCTCCATCAATACTGTGAAAGTTACGCACCTTGTTTCTTGTTTGTTTCGTCTGAAACAGCGGCTTGAAGCAGAGTGCGCATCATCCACAGAGATGAGAATTTATACCAGACTGTAGCTCAAGTTCTCGCGAGAGGAAGAAGAACGTGAACCTGGAGCTCTTTGAGTTGAGGCTCACGCGCCACACACACACGCAGCATGACTTTGCACATTTTTGTCAAGATTTCTGAAGCTTTATGAAACCACGTCATGTCACAGAACAAGGATGTGCAGAATTATTTGGCTAATGTTTTACAGGAAGGCTTCTCTAAATCCACTTCCCGATAAAGAGCAAGGACTAATCTCACCTTGAAGCTAAAACAAATGAATAGCCTCATAAATGCATGGGATGTGTAACTGAAGTTATTTACATACAAATAGGTTATAGAATTTGAATGTAATATCAGATGGAGTATGGGAGATTTATGTTTTTAGCAAGAAATAGAAAATCCACAAATATTAAACAATATTGAAGTGCTATGTACTATCACTACTATACATTTTACAACAACCAAATTCAACCAGCCCCACTCGAATAAAATGTATAATATTTTTAAAATAATAAGAATAAACTAAATT
This sequence comes from Periophthalmus modestus, assembly GCA_019594935.1. Classification (NCBI taxonomy): domain Eukaryota; kingdom Metazoa; phylum Chordata; class Actinopteri; order Gobiiformes; family Gobiidae; genus Periophthalmus; species Periophthalmus modestus. The sequence goes on along the minus strand of JAIEZT010000026.1, from coordinate 8,378,137 downwards.
ATCCTGGCAGACACTGAAATGAAAAAAAATACCAGTTTGTGGCATGTGACTAGGTACAGTAATTACAGAGATATTTCTTTTAAAATGGTAAAAACATTTGCCATATGCAATTAAAAGTCAAATTCTACCACAGAAATGTAACCTGCTCTCCATCAGAAATCTAGGGAAACATAAATGTCACATGATCTCAGCATTTTTAACAAAGCCTAAATCCAGTCATTCTGACATGCCTTTTCTTTCAAGTTAGTTTAAGCAACGGGTCTGGCTTTGTGAGCCACTGTTTAATTGCATTTTTGTGCTTACTTCCTTCTCAGAGTCATACTTACCCCATAAAATGACATGCAAAAAGTGTTTCCAATCATGATATATGCATCATATCATATGATGTATATATGCATCATCCTGAAGAGGGTTTCAACTGTTTTTTTCTAGGTTCTGTTAATGGCCCTGGATAAATGTATCTGTTTTGTTTTAGTTGTGAATGCCTGATACTTTCATAAGATATGTTTATATATGTATTTGAAGTGCTAAGTAAAACATAGGCTACTGGATCATGGATAAAGCACTAAAGGGTAAGAGATGAACGGTTTCGGTAGTATGCTATGCCATGTTACCAGTATGCCATTATTGGTGGAAAGAAGTGTTCTTTAGCTGTTTATGAATAAATCCCAAAACCAACAAAGCAGAACAGAAAGGCAGAGTGAAAGTTGTGTGTTGACTAATAAAATGTATATTTGTGTCACAGTAGAATTTGACCTGAACAATATTTTGTGTAGGACTAATCTGCATCCATCTCTTGTCTCATCTCTGAGCAGTCGCTATAGCAATATCCCTGTGTCTCCTGGGCAACCCATCAAGGGCCCGATAAGAGGAGACACAAATAATGCCCTCAGAGGCTCAGCAGACGGCCGCTGATCAAATGGCCCCATGCAGGCTCTGTGTCACTGTCACACAATGAGGTCATAATTAAAGCATCAATGAAGCCACATGTGTGAAGTATTCAAAAGATTGCATTTGCACCTGTTTCTCAAACTGTAGACCCATAAGCCTACAGTAAAACAGGATAGCAAACTATTAAGAGGAGAGGAGGCTGTATGGGTTTAGGCTATCTGAATATCAAAGATGATTGATTTTCAAGTCCAGACTTGCCTTTCCGAAGAGTCCTCTCTCAGGAGGAGCTCAGGGGGTCCTGTGCTTTATGCTGATCATTCACAGCAGGAGCTGATTGCTGTTCACATAGGGGACACTTGGGTAAGCAATACAAGTAATTAAAACAACCCAAAATCAAATAAATGCAAGACAGATAAATTGTACTGTGTGGAACATTCCCAGAAAAACTATATTATCTCCGTGTTTTTTTTTTTTTTTGTCCTTACTTTTTTAATGACTTCTAAAAATTACTAAATAAGAAATAGATATCCACACCTGTCCCTTTAAAAACTCTCCCGCGCTGGTGGATGAAACCGGAAGTGACGCTGAAAACGTATGAATATTTCGCGCCAACCTCCTGAAACAAACCATTTCTCTGAAGCCGCAGAGGAGCCCGCAGGCCCACCGCACCATCGCTTTTTACTTTATTCAAGTAAGTGGCCTCTTGAACTTGTGATCACTTAAATAAGGTCTCGTTTTCTGATAAGATTTAATAATAATCAATCATCACGTTTTAGCTTTCAGTTTGGCTGGAAACATGGAAGAAGCAAACAAGTTAATTGGCCTGGGCAAGAAGCACTTGGTGATGGGGAAGGTCGTAGAGGCCGTGAACACGCTTCAGGAGGCCTGTGGCATGCTGTGAGTCAATTAAGATTTTTAGACCTATTGTAAATGGGTTTGAGCTCACAGCCCCTTGTGACTTTGTATAATTTCCTAAAAGTGCAAAGCTCAATAAAAGTATACTGGTGGTCATTTATTTGGACCCATTTTCGCTTGCTAAAATAAGCCGTTAAGCTCACACTTTCAATATTGTCTTTTCAGAGCTAAGAAATATGGTGACACAGCAGATGAGTGCGGTGAGGCTTTCTACTGGTGTGGTAAAGCGCTCCTGGATCTGGCACGGTAAGCACACAGTTTTATTACTATGTTGGAGTTTTAACTTAACATAATGAGTGCGTTGATTTGGTGGTTTAGGATGGAGAATTCAGTCCTTGGTAATGCTTTGCAAGGAGTTCCGGAGGACGAGGAGGACGACGACGAGGAGGAGGAAAAACCTAAAGACTCCAATGTGGAAATGGAAAGCACAGAAAATCTAGATGGTAAGCTTTCTGTGATGTAACCAGTATGTGACTGTCTTGCTGTCAGAGTCCAAGCCATTTTTCTAAGAAGTATTGTGAATTTAAGTAGTCTCTGTTCAATTTTGGGGCATAGATTTCCAGTGCCTTTTATTGTTCAACATGAGGAAAAAAAATGACAATTTAGTCAAATTTAAAACTCTTTGGGGATATCATTGTGTCACAATGTACTTGTCAAAACCATTTTTTTTTTCCTTTTAAGGGTTTAATTGCACAAATATGCTAAAACAGGGTATTAAATGAAACTAATGAAATGCTGAGTGTATCATAAAAAATATTTTGTAAATTCAGACAAGACCAGAGATGAGCTGCGGGTTCAAGTCTATGATGCCATGGCAGAGAAGGAAGAGCAAAAAGTGTCAGATGAGAAGGACGAATCTACAACAGAAAAGGCATCAGATGAGAAAAACAAATCTCTGACAGAAAAAGCAGATGATACCAAAGAGAAAACTGATAACATTTCAGAAATGGCCAAAGATGGAGCCACAGAGAAGGAACCTACCACAGTAGAGAAACCAGATATTCCAAGTGCTACTGAGAAAGCTGAAGAAAACAAAGACATATCTCCCGTTAAGGATGACTCGGGCAAAGATGCTAAAGTGGAAGACAAGACTACTGAGGGGAAAAAAATTGAGAGTGAGGAGAATGTAGTAGCAAAAACTGAAAAGGATGCAGAGGAGAAGATGGAAAACGAAGAAGCAGAGGAAGGTGAGACCGTAAATTTCTGTTTTTAAACCTACACTATGTAAATGTTCTGGTGTAGGGCTGCCACCTACTTGTCGCTATGGAGATGTGAATGCTTTGCTTGAAATCTTCCACCGTATGGCATTAAACATTTCAATATTTAGTAATTTCCAGGTATTTTACTGCTTTAAAATGCCTCAAAACTTACATTCTAACTGAGTGGTGTCACCACCTCAGATGTGACCTGTATTTTGGCCTGGTGGCATCACCTGCCTTAAAATCCACAGTATGCCATTACACTTGTCTTGGAGATAAAGCAATACCTTCTCCATGGAGACCACAGCTGACAGACTCTCCTCATAAATTAACCTGGTGCACCTTTTTAAAATTATGTTTAGATAGTGATGAGGAGGGTGACAAAGAAGCTGAAGAAATGGATGAGAAGGCTGAGGGCGAGGACACTGCTGAGAAGGTTACTCGGATGAGCTTAATCTGTCTGAAATGCAACAAAGCTAACTTTTGTAATTCACTTGTTAGGGAAGCGATGATGAGGAAGTTGGGAATCTGCAGTTGGCTTGGGAGATGTTAGAAATGGCTAAAGTTATCTACAAAAGGTTTGTCAATTAAGAATCATTTCATGTAGGTAACTGACTGAATAAATTTTAATCTGTTCTTAGAAAAGAGGCCAAAGAGGATCAGCTCATGGTTGCCCAGACTCATCTAAAACTAGGAGAGGTTTCTGCTGAATCAGGTAGTTTTGATTCAGCCCCTCCCTCCCCTAATGCAAAACAACTGTAGATGGTTTATCAATGTCTAAAATGCTACATCAATTTCTAGGAAATTACACACAAGCAATAGAAGATTTCCAAGAGTGTCTGAAGCTGCAGCTAAAGCACCTGGAGTCTGATAGCCGTCTTCTGGCTGAAACTCATTACCAGCTGGGACTGACCTACAGCCTGAATTGTCAGTACAAACAGGCAATTGACGAACTCAACAGTTCCATCTCAGTCATTAAGAGCAGACTCGGTAAGCGGAAACGGTAATGATGATGAAAATGTCGACAATGTCGTCAACATGTAGCTTTGTGCAGAGAAACTACAGGAGCTCATAGACAAAGCTGAGGGCCCTGATGCTCTGCCAGAAGAGCGAAAGGAAATGGACGAGCTCAAAGCTCTGCTGCCTGAAATCCAAGAGAAGGTAGAAGATGCTACAGAGGGTCTGAAAACTGCCAGTACAGATGCAGAAGCAGTCAAGGATGTATTGGTGAGCTCTTTTGTTTTAAAGGAAGGCTTTGGTTTCATTACTGTAATATATTATCTTTTTTACCAGGACAGGAATACAACTCCTGAAACCAGTGACAAGCTAACCTCCACAAAGGTACTTGGTAATGTAGTAGCTTTTTTTTGACTGATTCTTGGAAAGTTCTGTTCTATAATTGCTTTTGTTTGTCCAATAGGCTAATGGCACACAAAGTGACCAGACTACTGCATCAGACATCTCACATTTAGTGAGGAAAAAGGTAAGATAAAAAAAAATTAGAAGCCTGAATGACACTAAATGACTAAGCTGTCTCTTTTAAGAGGAAACCAGAGGAGAGTCCAGTGAAGGAGGTAAAGAAGATGAAGCAGGATGACATCCCCACCAACAGTGCTGAGGAGCCTCAGACTAATGAAGTTAACACAAACGGACAAAATAATGGACCCAGTAACAGCATGGAGGTGGAGAGGTGAGATAATTTTGGTCTGCATGTTTTTAATTGTATTGCGTAACTAACATTATCTTTTTCAGTAACTGACTGCATTCTTCCCAAGCTGCCACACCAACCTGAATTCATATGCTCTGTTGCACATCTGTGACTTTTGTAAATGTGTTCATACTTCTGTGATGCCTTGAATAAACTTAATAAAATACTTTTTTATATCTTTCAAATGAGTCTTGCATGTGTTGGACTTGAAGACCAACTTGTTTTCCAAAACTTGAATGAAATGCAGTAAATTTGGCCTAAATGTACTTTCAGGAGTATCAATTTGCTCTTGATATCTAGCATGTTAAAAGAGAAATTTTAACAGACTAGTGTATGTTTTTTGGCATTCTAAAATCTCTTTGGATCTTTTTTTTTTTTTTGTAAATGGAGCTCTTGTGAAACCGGATGAAACTGCTTACCAACACCAAGAGGGTCAGTCAGGTTGAGTTGACTAAAGCCTTTTAATAAGTAGTATGGAATCTCATTTAATCATTCTGTATATCCTAAAAAAAAAACTGAGTAGATTCAAGATTCATTATAAGCCTTGACCATATTAATATTGCTAAAATACAAAACTATTTTGAAAATTGTTTATCAAAATTTTGGTTGCTGCTGCTCCAGAAGGTTTGTCTTACTGAGCTCAGCAAACTCATCTTCCAGAGGAGTGTCCCGGAAAGTAAAACCACACTTACCCAATAAGTCTTTTACTCTGTTGCTATTGGCCAAGGACACCATCTGATTTCCTCAATGTATTTCAGACAAAATCATTTTTTGGTATGGAATACATACAAGCCATTTATGTGTATGGGTGTTTATTTTAAATGTTTGGATGACATGAACCTAAATCTGTAATGCATTTATGATCAATTTCTTCTATATACATTTTAATATTTCCAGTATTTACACAAACCAGCTCTGAGATTACAGGTGTAAAATTAGCATTTATGCCATAACACACCACTGGCATCTCTCCTATGACACTGTCTTGGTCAATATACCGTAAAACTGAAATATCAAATAGTTTGAACCCAGCACACCCTTTCTCTGAATAGAACCAAATAAAAACCAAGCACCACATGAGCCAGATTCATACTGAAACAGCTTTTCGGGAACCAATTTATTAATATCATTAATGTGTCATCAGCATCATCAATGAAATGAGTTAGTCTGTTTAAAGCAGAATCACGTGTGCATTCATTGCCCTTCTTTTCTTGACAAACACTTCAGTTCAAAAGCAGGAAGTAAAGAAGGAAGGGGAGGGGCCTTAGGGCGGGGCTGCAGTGAAGGAGGTAATGCAGGGAAAGTGACATCTGGCAGAGCAGGAATCTCCCCCCTTCACTGGGATATGATTGGTTTTCCCTTGTGCAAGAACAACAAAAATCAAGAAATTCAAATGGTGCTCTAAAAACAAAGATGAGGAAGTGGGCATTGCATGTTGGGATGCTGTTGGCTGCAAAGTTTTGTTCCATAAAGCCACGTTAGGATTTGATGCAGTCATCATCGTCAGAGGTCTGGCTGCTGCTGCTACTGGTATCGGACTCGGACCCTTCCTCCACATGCGCCTCCGCAACACTCCTCCAGGGGGTGAAGTGGAGGGTTACACCCCGTGCCCTTGGAAGAACCCCATTTCGATGAATGCCATTTTTCTTCAACTGAGGAAAATAAAATTTACATAGTTAAGAGGCCACAACCAAAGAAAACATTCACTCTCTCCACTCTTACCTGTTCAGTTTTTGTCTGGAACTCTTTCAGCTCATCCTCAGTCAGAGGCAGGAAGTTGTCATCATTCTCTGGATATTCCTGCCAGCCCATAGCTTTCAGCAACCTGTAAACATCAATTACACATTTACCTCAGTGATGGTTAAGTTCATGTAGATAAATATCTAACCATATGCAGTGCCGTACCTGTGCTCCGCCTCCAGGGAACTGGACAAATGTTCAGTGTCTGAATCACTCAGAGAGTAGGACAGACCATTCTCATGGACCTCCTCACTGTAGGCTTTGGGCTCTGGCGTGCTGCTCTCTCCCTGACAAATGAACACAAATAATTTTGATGCACAGATTTATTTGTCAAGTGATTCAATATAAAATATGGAGTACTGATAAACTACTATAAAAACAAAAATTAAAAAAAGTATCTAACCTCTCCTGATGTTCCTGGGCTGCTGCTCGTGGTCAGCTCTCCTGTGCCCTCATCTTTGAGCGCCCGCAGAAACTCACTTTTGCGGTCAGGACCACGGCGCATCAGCTTCAGCCTCGATGGAGCGATGTCTATGGGAGGTGTGGTGCTGGAAGGGTGCTGCTGCCAAACAAAACAATTATTTTTAGAAACTCATGTAAATAACCAAACAATGCACTGTACACAGTATGACAGATTACAAGTCTGTAATCACTTTCAGTACTGCACTTAAGAACATTTGACCTCAATTAAAGTGTGATTGGCACTCACCTCTTTTGGGGCAATGTGTTGTGGGGCACTGTTGGGGGGGCTGGGTTTGGCTGCAGAGACAGGGCTAGTGAACACCGAGTCTCGCCCTGGCACGTGAAGGCCAGACTTGGTGATCTCTCTTCCTCCAGCTTTCCACTGGGTGCTCTGTGAGGACACATACAGAGTTACTCCACTGTGGGAACCTGCACAACTCAAGTCATTCTTCACTGTGTGTATGAATATCTTGTGAATGCATTGGGGTCTTACCTTAGGGGCCACAGCGGGCTTTGGGACCAGGTTCTTGTAGACGCTGGAGCCAGCAATAGGCGCCTTGCTGCCGTTGGGCAGGGCCCCAGCAGTGGCAAAGCCTGCAGAGAAGGCAGTGCTGGGGTCCTCCTTGGAAACCTTCTTGATAACCAGCATCTTGGAAACCATCTGTTTTCCACTTGGGGGGTTTTCTGGAATTCACATCATAGCCATTATTCATCACTGTCAAGATGCATTTGTTTTTTTTCCATTTGATTATACTTACCCCACACTCCAGCATGTGGTGGTACTGCTCGTGTTTGAGTCCCAGGCTTTCCAGTTGTTTCAGGGTTGAGGGAAGGCTACAAAAACAACATGGATGAACAAATAATAAAACAAATGCTCTGCAGAAAAATATTTACAACTTCAATATTTACAGTATTTTGATATGAATCACTCACGGACGGCTGAGACATCTTGCAGCCAACTAGCCTTTTGAACTACTTCGGATTTTAAAATGAGAACCAAGTCAAATTCTATAGGTGTAAGTGTGCCAGACCACTTAATAAATTACCAACAAATTATCAAACCAAAACACAATTGTATTTTGCTGTTGAATTGTTGGGTATATTGAGTGAGTAAAAACATCAATTTTTTCTAATACTTGAAAACATTTCAGTTGAATTTCTATCAAAGGTAAATCCGGAGCTCAGTGTATATGCATTGTAGATTTGTGTAGAACTATTATTCTGACAGTTATGCTACAAGTAGACAACTTATTCTCAAAAATGTTTGCATAATCCCAGACTTTCAACTGGACTAAGTTTAAAGAGTTGTAACCATTTTAAAAAATGTTTCTAATAAATTTGATGCAACTTACAAAATCCTCTTCCACAAACTTCAGCTTGTCATCCTTGTTATCTTTGCGTTCCTCGTTGGGAAACTTGTCCTGATACGAGGTGCCCTTGCGAGGGTGGAAGTTGCCATTGCGCTGCCTGTGCCCCGTCTGCCTGTCCCTTTCGCCTGCTCCCCGTTTGGGTTGGCGTCCCTGATGGTGGGGGCCATCCTGGGCTCCTCGTGGAGCTCCATGCCAGCTGGGGGTCTCCTTCCAACAAGAGCCCCCCACGAGACCCCCGTGACCCCCTTTGGCCACCCCGGAGTCCACAGAGTCATGCCTCAGAAGCTGTTGCCACCCATCACCTTTATAAGAGCAATAGGAAGAAAAAAATGAAAACGCAAAAGAAAAAAGGCAGAACTACCGTAGCAAAAAATTGACCAGACAACTGCAACCTACAGCTTTAGAGCTTTTTGGTGCCACTATATCTGGATACAGAAATGAATGCGGTTTTATATAATTTAAGTATTGAATAATTACTTTGTATTATAAATGGCCATCCATAGCGTTCTAGCATAAGTCAGATGGATATTACAACGCTAATAATAATAGCTCCTGTTTGGGATAAGGGACTGGAAGAGTGTTTAGTCAATCATAGCAGCCAGTTAGCATGACATGTTTTTGGCTGAATGTGTAGCATCCATCACACCTACTATTTTTTATTCTTCCTTATTCTACCTTGGTGGGAATTATTAATAAACACAATAAACAATAATATAATATTTTTTGTAAGATACAAGTTGTGCACTACAATGATTTGTGTAGGCCCAAACAAATCAGCAGGAATTAGTTTTCTTTTCAATTGATGTATTTTGTAATGTCATCTGTTCTGGGTAAAACCATAACAGTCTGATGTGTGTCCATGTCTAGAAACATTGTTGTACAGAAAACAGAACATAATTTCTGCTTTGGGAAACTAAACTAAAATTACTAATCAACTAACCATTTTCCCTCCAGTTAAAAGCAGGTTTTAATTGTTCAGATCCAAAAATTGGTGTTGGTGAAGCAGTGAATCACCAAAATAGCAGATCATCACAGGGATCACAATTGCATTTTAATATAGCCCAACCCTACTCTGAAAGTTGCCAATCAGTGAAACAAACCTTAGACCACCAAGTATTTCTGAATTAAATGAAGAAAGAAATAATACCTGTGTTACCCGCTGGAGTGTGCAGGGAGCCGTTGTTGAAGAAGCCGTCAGAAGAGTTGTGGCGGCGGCGGCTCACAGATGTTCGTCCATCTCTGTGGTGAGGCTCGTTTTGTTTTTCGAGGTTTGCAGCAGGGGACTAGACAGGGATTTAGATCATCAGTAAAACTGTTTAAAAAATATACTGGACACACACTTAACTGTACAATACAAGTCCTGAGTGGACTTAGCGGAGACAAAATTTTGTTTAAATAATTTATCTGTGTAATCCCTCACTTGTTCTTTTGCTTTAAATAACTTAATTTCTACTATCACAGCCCAGTAACCAAACAAACAAACAGATATTTTCATGCAATAGATGAGAACATAAATGGCACTCAGGTCTGCACCAACCTTGACAGTGACATTCTACAGGTTCCGCATGCGGAAAAATAATGCAAATTTTGCATAGACACATGGGATTATAAAAAACCCCAAAAACATTACCTTGGCAGGCTGGGGCGTGGAGAAATTAAGCCAGGCAGGGACAAAGTCATGCTGCGCCATTTAGGTCCAGTGTTTCCGGTCAGTGGAACGAGGCATCAAACCTCATGGCCAGGATCTGACCAAACAGGAAAAAGTAGGTATTATTTACTAGATACTAGTGCAGCTACAAACATCTTTTCTAATGATGCTGCATTGTAATTCACACAGTAATTATACTCCACAAGGCTTGATATTCCTGTCAAAAGCTAGTCACAGTAGCAGCATTTGTGATAGTTGACCATGAACTTGTGAAGCTATAAAGAACAATACTGTACACAAAAATGTAAATTATTGCAGTGTGTGTGTGTGTATACACACACACACACACACACCTTTCTTTTTTTTTTTTTAATTTAAAGGCATAAAAATGAGTTATTATTTACCCCAGAGTGCAAAGCTCTGAAGTCCTTTGCCTTCTCTCAGTCTGCTGGGCTTCGCCTCTCAGGCCGGTTGGCACTGGATGCGGAGTGGGTGCTGTTAGGGTTTGGTAGCAGCACAACCCAAAAATTTCCTCTCCAGCTTTGTCCAAAGTGATACTCCAATGTTACAAGAATCTTGAACCAAAATTCCAATCAACTGACACTTGTTGATCAGCGTGTAATTTCCCAAAGACGGTGCACTCTTCACTGAGGTTTTTCCATTTGTTCCAATTTATCCCAATATAGATCGTCAAATGTGATTGGACTTTGAGGTGATTGGCAAAGTGGTTGATCTAAAGATGATTTGTCCTGATAGCGTGGAAGAGCGGGGTTGTAAAGAGTATGAAAATGCTATGCAGTGAAACTTGGACAGCAGTTCTTAGCAGTTCCTCCAGATGAAAGGATTGACACAGGTGTTGTCCTGCCACACTGTGTGCCAGTATTTGTTTGGTGTGATAAACCTATTACCGAATCATTGTAAGGTTTACTGAACCAAAGAGTTAAAAGAAAAAATATTTCAGAGACAGTCTTGAATAGGCAATGGAGGGCTCTAAAACAATGCTCACCTCATTTAACTGGTGAAATGACTGTCTTGGCGTAACAAAAATAATGAATCAATATTCAGTGTCACATGACAAAGAAGGAAGAAACACCTTATGTTACATCTCTGTCATTTTCGTTTTTTGTTAGTGAGACCTAAACATTGCCGAATAACTCATTCTGTTAAACTTAAGATTATCACTTTCACATTTGTTTTAAGTCCATTCAATTTACGTCAGTTTCCTGTTTAAAGCAGTAAATTGTGTGGATCAGTTATTCCAGATATGCCGCCACAAACCCAAAGTCTACGTTCCGTGTCATGTACAAGCGTTGTGTGGATTTCAAATGGCTTCAACAGACTAGAAAGAACTTCTCGTTGAAGGAAAGGGTATCGAGCGAGTGATAGCATGCGTCCAGTTTAGTTAAAGAAAATGTTCTTGGTGGTCCTCTCTGAAACACAGTTTAACAGGTGTAGAGTGATGTCAAAGTGTTGAATTCTTAATATCCGCACAGGAAAAAGAGTAGATCTGCAAAACAAGACAAAAGTAGGCCCAAAGTTAGTCAACAACATTAACCACAAAACATAATGCAACCAGTTTTTCCCATTGATAGAGAAAAGAACTGTGGTTCCCCACAGTCTAATTTTTGCCCCCATGTCACAACAACATAAAAAAATGTATTTTTCATGCTATATGGTCATAAACATAAAGGAACAACTTCATAACTTCATCTTTGATCAGTAGGATAAGTAGAAACAATACGTGACACATTTAAACGACAAATTGTAATCAATAGTACTATTCAACAAGGACTGCCTGTACCACTGACTGTACAAACTTAATCTTTTATAAACTTGTGGGAAACACTCACAACATTTTCTAACAACGCTTTCTAAAATACCCGACTCGACCATAAAGTGTACACGCAACTTTCTTAGTTCATAGCTAGCTGAAGTTGGTTTGTCCAACAGAGAGAATAAACCATATAACGCTATGTTACGAATTATCAACAGTGCATTAATAAAAACAAGGCAAACTTATACAACTCGTTTAACAGAAACACAAAGTTAATGTTAAGGCCCGAGACGCAGGTTTTTACGGTGGGATGAACTATTATATAACAGCTCAGCATCAACGAGCCTGTCACATTTACGAGCTTAAGTATTTAACAATAACCCTTTTCCGCTGTCAGACATGTGCAAAATATGCATACATGTACAACAAAAATTACAGTAACGCTGTTGAAGGGATAATAAAATCACGAGAACATCGTTAATTTTGCACACAACATGCACGGTTCTTTTGTAGCCAACAAGGAATTAACACCAACAAATAGTTTAGTGACATACAACGGGGACATTAAACGTCGTATTATGCAGTCTGAGTAATACCATGTTCAATGGTTAGCTCGTCTGTATCTTTATTATTCGGTGGTTGTGTTGCTTGCTAACTTTAAATGTTTGTCTATCTTCATGGTTAGCGTTTCGCTGATAGCAAAATGCTAGCGTTACTTAGCCAGTTGAGTACCACACGTAAACATGCTGGCTGATTCAAGAAACGAAACGATTTACCCCAAAATAATCTACAAATGCATTTTACACACCAACAGAATTTCAAATAAACAATTCAAGTTACAGTAGGGACCACGGTGTGGAGGTAAACAGACCTGGCTTCGTTGGACCAATACTGTTTCAAAATGGCTACCCTAGCAGCGGCAGCACACATTCATCAGCTTGCTAACGGCTAATGCTAACTTTCTAGGCTTTCATCACGATACCTGCTTTGGAGTCAGATAATCTGTGGTGGATCGCTTCTTATGAACATTTCCGGACATCAACAACGAGGTTATACTTTCACGCCACCATCAACTTAGTTTATACGACGACTAGAAGTGTTTGTTTGGGTTTTCAGAGCGCTTACCACTGGCGCTGGCACTGAGGGATTCAGAGCCTTAATAGAGCTACATTCAACACGAAGCTTACTTATGCAACGTGTTACTGTTAAACAAATGTATGTACTAATCCCAAAGACCCATCTTCAAACAACATATTGGATTGCACTGCATATTAAATCTCACAGTTGGACTTATTTTATTTGTAACATAATTTCTGACTCATGTTCTTTGAGCAACATGGGTAATACAACATGTTTTTTTTGAACATAACTCAGCGTATCCCCGCCAAACCAATCGATAACAGAACCGCAACTCGTTCAAGAAAACTAGTAAAACAAGCAGGCATTTAATGGAGCATCGATAAATGACAGCCATCAAGCGGAACGACCTTTGGAGGTGGAGTAGTCTGTAAACAAGTAATAAAGGTTTTCTACTGGTTTAGTCTTTATCGCTCGAATGAATCAAGGCCTAGTGTAGACACCTGGCGCATCGACTTTTACTACACAAGCATATAATATTGCATCATATTATGCAGCCTTCTTTGACGTAGCTGTTAGCTATCCAGTTAGCCTTGGTCATTTGACTTGATTTTAATGTGTGGATAGTGAAAAATAATGCATCTATCTTTGTTACAGATTGACATGTTAAGATTTGCAGCAAGAGGCATAACTACAAAGGTGAGTGAGGATGTTGTATCCAGAAAAAAGTATATATTTTAAAGTTGTTCTAATTATAATACTTTTCTTTTTCTATTCAAGGTCACAACTTGGAGATGCTTACAACAGCAGACCTTCAGGCCACATAAATTCTGCACAAACTCCCATGTGTTTTTTCAACCCCTTTCATTACCACACAGATGGAACCCAAAAAGTGATTATTTGAGCACCAGACCCATCACCTGGAGGTTGTCATGCTTCTGTCATGGGAAGGCAGCAGGAGAAAATCCTCAAGGAGATGAAAGAAACAGTTTCAGTCTAAAAGCTCTTTTCCAAAGTCCCAAACCAGCCTTGTATCTTGGTTTCTCTGGGCTCATACCCTTTCTGTCACCCCCAGTTTTAATGGCAGCCACAAGTACCTACTACCCTGAAGTTGCTTTTGCTCAGATGGTTTACGGAGCATCCATTGTCTCATTTCTTGGAGGTGCACGGTGGGGCTTTGCTCTCCCTGAAGGTAGTCCTGCCTTGCCTGATTGGAAAAACCTGGGAAATAGTGTGGTGCCATCACTTCTGGCCTGGATGGCATTACTCTGTAGAGACAACATTGCAGAAGGAGCTTTGATTGTTATCATGGGACTAGGTCTGTCTCTGCACTATGACCTTACACTCCTGCCTGAATACCCTGCCTGGTTCAAAGCACTGCGGACCATCCTAACTTTGGTGGCTACTTTTTCACTTGTGGCTACACTTGCACTTAAAAATATATATTTTGAAAAGGGAAAACAATAAACAATTTTAAAACTTGCAGATGGACATTGGTGTCTTATTGAACAATGTCTTGGTGGCAACACAAGATAGTATGTAAAATTCTGAATGTAGTGTGTAAGTGTGCTGAAGATGGTGTGTGCTGCTCGCCTCTATGCAGTTATTGCTTTGCCTAGAATGTTACAAAATATGAAATTAAACCTCTATTTGGAGACGGCAGGCGGTGCCTCAAGCCACAGATTTGTGGAGAGATGACCCTGCTCACAGTGTTTTTCAAGAAAGTGTTCAGCAGTAAAACCCTCATAGGCTGCTGAAGTAACTGTGAAACGGGACATGTTTATTGCCTTACTAAGGTTAAGGTATATTTTGTTTTTGTAGGGAAATATGTCCATTGCATTTGACCCATTCTTCAGTGTTGCTGGGGCAACTTATCTTGCCAATTTTCAGATCTTAAGGTGGGCTTGGTAAGGATTACGTTAGTACATTTTGGGTAACTGGAACATATAGGAAAAATTATGCAGTGTACATTTAATAAATTAAAAGGACATTATAGCAAACATATGCTGGTCTGCATTTTTATAACATGAGACACAAAAGTTCACATAAATAGTCAATTCAAAGTGCTATCAGGCTACATTCCCACTTAAAAGTCATCACACTAACAGAAATAAATTGAAATAGAAAGAACTATTTATAATGGAAACCTGCACAAAAATGACATTGATATGAAACACAAAGTAACAGTGTCTACGGTTTCCTCAACAAAAGGTGGTTTATGGTTTCAAGTATAAACATAATGTAAACAGACTGAAATAAAATATTTTAAAATGTGCATTATAAACAAGTTCAATTCATGATTAACGGTTTAAAATAGACATACACCAGCAAAACTGTCTGTAAAGAACACTTCTCCTAAGGTGCACATCTATTCTGTCTGAAAGAGTTTTGAGACCACTCTTGTTTTTAATTGATTTGATCGTCATAACACAGCCAGACCACCATCACAGCGGCTTGTGATCATGTTGCCCACTTCAGTCCAGGTGTCCAGGTGAGGGTCGTAAATCTCCACTGAGTCTACAGTCACTGGTGCAGAGAAGTCTCTGCTTGCTGCCCGGCCTCCAACTGCATAAAGAAACCCATTAACTGCAGACACTGACACTCCTGCACGTGGTGTCGACATTGGTGCCACCTCTGTCCATTTTTCCTGTACACATACGTAAAGAGGTAAAAGAAGAAATGATACATGATGGGTTTGAACAAATGATGATAAACTTTTTCTTACTTCTTCAGGACAGTACTTTTCCACAGTCTCAAGGGCACCAAGCGCCTCATTCCATCCTCCCACAGCATAAATGCAGTTATTGAGGCAGGCTACGCCAACATAGGCCCGCCGAGTGGCCATGACTGGCAGGGCAGTCCATCGACGGGACATTGGGTCATACACCTCAGCTGAACGTAGCTCTGTGCCTTCATCACTGATTCCCCCAATCACATAAATAAACCCTGAAAGACAACAGTGCTTACGCCAGTGCAATGACAGACTATCTAATCTATTTCTTATGAGTAAAATGTACTAGGGGAATTCTGAACCATGTGAGGATTACGGCGATAAAAGATACCTTGTAGCTCACAACAGCCGAAGTAGTATCTTGGAACTGCCATATTACCAATGACCTCCCACTTGTTCTCCTCTGGGTCGTAACGCTCCATAGTTTTTCCAATTTCTGAACCAATCCAACCTCCTACAATTGCACATTCATAGAGAAAAATATAAAAATATAAAACCTCCTGTTACCTAGCTTGAACAGCAGTACTGCTACTGCTATTTAAGGTCGGTCTTACCAAGTGCATAAAGAGCACCATGGCATGGGCAAATTCCTACTCCACATCGCGGAAAGTTCAAAGAAGCCACAGCAGCCCATTGTTTAGTGACTGGGTCATATCTTTCAGTGCAGTCAAATATCATTGAGTCTTTCTCACCTATCAAATATAAATCAGATAAATGTTACAGGCTCAACATAAGAGAAGAATTTGGTAAAGTATTAATTTGCTTACCTCCCACCACATAAATCATTCCTTCCAATACAGCAACCCCCAGACCACTGCGAGCCTGGTGAATGGAGGAAACAGTAGTCCAGTACTGGTTAAAAGTGTCAAATCGCTCCACACAGCTCAAGGCCCTGCTGTCACTCCAGCGGCCACCTTGCAGTCTGGTGTATCCTCCTGAAATAAAAGCATGTCACAAACCTCTTAGTTAATGGCTAAGTATTATTAGAAAATACTTAGCCATTTAAAAAAAACAAAACAAAAAAACATACCTATTGCGTAGAGATACTTCCGAGCTTTTCTCCTAGGTCTCATCTTGGCTGATTGTAAGGGGTTATACATTTTATTTTCTTTTGGAGACTTTGCTACTTCGGTGTATTCCTTTAACAGAGTTTGTAGTGCCACACGTAGACTAAAATCAGCAATATCTTAAAGACAGATTTTTTTTTTAGTTTAATCGACTTTGTCTTTTTTTAAATGGTAAAGCTGTTTTTTACCTTCAATATATTTTAAAAGTCTTTTTGGGGAGAGCAATAGGAACCGTACTGGTTCTAACACCTCCACAATGTATTTTTTCCTCTTTGACAGATCTCGAAGAACCCAGTCCATTGCTGCCGTGAAAATCTGATACTCGTCCTCTATTCTCAATTCCTCACTTCTGAGCAGCCTCACCAACTGATCCTTTGACAGCCCCTTGAAATCTTCAGTGGTACACACCTAAAATGAAGGATAAAAGCATCAGTACCTCAACAATAACTTAAGTAGTCTTTAAACTGCCTGCGCAGCCTTGTTTTGTGGGTAGGTTAAAGAGTTAATGTTGAATTGAGTAAAATGTGGTTCATACTTCCAAAAAGTGAACATGAATATAGTTTTCTGTGAATTCAAGCATGTCCATACAGGAAATCTGCTCCAAGAACTGAAAAATCCCCACACTGTTGGATGGGTCAATGTGACCCTTCAGAAACTCTCCACAGATAGACACTACTTCAGTCAGCTGAAGCATGTCCGCTGCTACCATTAACTCCTGTACATTTTCCACAGTTATACTGATCAACCCTGTAAATGCAAGAAAAAAATAGAATATACAAACAATTTAATAAGCACAAACCCAAATCACAAGAAAACTACAATCTACTAGATTTCACGTACCTGTGTAAATGAAGTCCAATAAAACCTCAAATACTTCTCTCTCAACTCCAAGAATCTGGACTTCTTCTTTTTCTGACTCTCTCATACCTCCAGAAAAAAGTGCAGAGAAGTATGGGCTACTAGCAGCTAGTACAAGTCTGTGTACCCTGAATACATGACCTCCCACATTCAGCCTCACATCACAGAAGTCATGGCGAAGCCGCATCTTGTTTATCTGTTCCAGGATGAGTCTCGCGTAGCGATCAGACGCCAGGACAGCCTGCTCCAATGCACGGGCCGGGTCCACACCACTGCCCCCACAACTCACAGATGCTGAGGAGGAAGACATGGCACCGGGGAGGCAGGGGCTGTGTTATCACGGGGTCCAGACCTTCAGCTCTAGGCAGAGGCAAACAGACAATGCATTACTTACACTGTCATACTAAAGACCAAAAACGAAAATATCAAGTGTTTGCAAACCACAGTAAATAACAATTAATGATCGGTAGCATATATGCTAAGGAAAATTTGGATAGTAGGCACAATTTTTACGAAATTATGTCAAGTATATTTCTAAATTTCGTTAGAACATAACACATTACAAACAGTTTAATTCTACGTAATCTTACCCATAAGTTTATTGACGATGCAGGGAACTTCCTGCTGGCTGTCAATCGATATCTCTGCATCGACTGGTCTGGTCTGCACGATTGTAGGCATAGCTAATCGAGTAACCAATTCAAAGCATAGATCCATGATTCAAACAGGCCCCGTAATCAACACGAGGTGGCACTGCAGTAAATCTAATCTCAGCTTGACAACGTTCAACTAATCATTCAAAAATATCATGGTATGGACCATGATATTTGGACCACGTGAGTCCTGGTAAGTTACAAGCCTCAATTTCGTAAGAAGGTTTATATTATTATTATTATTATTATTATTATTATTATTATTATTATTATTATTATTATATTATTATATTATATTATATTATATTATTATATTATATATTATATATTATATTATATTATATATATTATATTATATTATATTATATTATATTATATTATATATTATATATTATATTATATATGAACTTTTCGTTTTAAATTTAAATCATTCACATATACATCAAATGTTTGGATTAACTGCTCTAGTTTTTATAACATAAGAAATTGAATTGTGTAAGCTGGGTAACATTTCACACACTTGAAGTACAAGTTCTTTAACATGCAAAGTTTGTATTTCTTGCATTTTAATGTGTCTGTATACAGTGATGATGTGGGTTACTTACTAAGAATATCAGATGGCACCTGTCATGCCAGCCTGGCCACCCCTTCACCTGCACCCTCCATAGAGTTGCCCTGTATTGTTCAATTTCCAGTGTGTCCTGTTTCTTTAAAGGTCACCCAACAATAACTGAACTATTAACTTTTTTTTTTTTTTTAAATACAACAATCATGCACTGTAGGCCATTAAGAATCAACTAACCTCATATTTTTTGTAGCTTTAATATAAATACAGGCTGTATCATTTTTGCACTTAACAATCAAATAAGAATGATTGAGCCATAAATAATTTTACTATTACAACTACTATTACTATTACTTCTACAATTTTGAATAAAATTCATTATTTTATTATAAAACAAGATAAATATGGCTTTTAATAATAAGGTTCATGGAGAGAAATGGCCTGCATTGCAAATCTACTCCTTCAAAATCCAAACAATATGGTTTTATTTACAGAGGATTGACTGGTGTCATCTGTCAATTAAAAACCTCCTGTCAATCTGCTACCGATCATAATGATTTGATTAAAATTTGTACAGCTCTATAAGTCAGTTTAGTTTTTGGTTCAGTTTTATCTCTCTATGATCCATGCAATTTGTATAATACCACTTGGTCATCATGAAGTAATATAAAATACACCAAAATGTTTCAGTCACTTTTAATGTAATGGAAAATCTTTTTCCCCAATAGTATTAAAATAGTATAGTTATTATTGTTTAGCGGTGAATGGCTTACTGTAGTATAACCTGTAGTCTTTTAGTCTATTGAGTATCAGTCTCTTGCAGAACTGGTTCAGGTGAGGCGCACAAAGCAGGTGACTTCATGTTTTCGCTTTGTTTGTACAATATGTGTGTTCTTAAACTCGTTTACATATGTTCTCCAAATGTTTGCTCAGACATGGTTGACTCAGGCTTCTGTCCTCCCTTGACAGGACTTGTGAACTACATAACCCTTCTTTATCTCGTCTTGGCTGGAGTTCACTGTGACTCTGTATATGCAGTAGTGAAGGGAAGAGTGATTCTCCTCTGAATCCTCTCTCACTCTGACAAATTGGATGTTTAATTTATCTGAGAGCTGAGATTCTTAAATAAGACTCTTCCAGGAGCACGTAGCCTACATTCTCAAATGCTATACCATTCCAAAACACACAAAATTACTTTGCATCACTGTAAATAAAAATATATTGTATAAGAAGCATACCTGGAAAAGTATGGAGTATAGTCATCATTCAGTTCTACAATAAGGCTAGAGTTAAAGATGCACTATGTAACTTTTCTAATGGAAGGTCCACCACCTGCTTGTCTTCATCAAGATTTTATTGCTTTGCCTAGAATGTTCCACAGTATGATATTAAACATATTCATTTCCATGGAGACAAACCAGTGATCAGTCATCAGGCCAAGTTACACATCAGATACGTGGAGACACAAGCATGCACACAGTAAGAATGTATGTTTCTCAAAGTATTTTTCTTAGCAATTAAAACACCTGTAACTGAATAAAAGGAAGATAGATTTAAGTTTAAGGCCAAATGGTGTAACATTTCAGAATCCACACAAAGCCCCACAGAGACCAGCAGGTAGTGGGTTCGTATTACTAGTAGTTAGTTAATTAATAGTCGTAGTATATTTATATTTTACTACAAGAGAAAAAACACCTCAAAACACAACCAGATGTTTTATTTTATATAATGTAAAGGTAAATTTATTTTAAGGTCACTTTGCCCTCTCCTCCATTTGAAGGGGAGCGTTGCAACTTTTACCTCTCAGAAGGGCAAACAGGCAACAAGGAGACACTAGACTGAGACAGCTGCATGTTTTTTTTATTTATTTTTTTTAATCTAGAAATGTTTTCAGTGACTCACACAACACAAAACATGGTTGTCTTTGATGATCAACACGTCTTTCATTTTTGGACCAAATATGCCTAAAAGATTATTGAAACCAATATTTTCGATTTTACATCACAACCAATGTTATAATGGCTTACAAGCACTGACTACACTTAGCCTACTCAGTTTTTTGTCACTTTTCAAGTGGAGGTAGAAAATATACTGAACAATGTATCAAATCTCAGTTGTTAGGTTGGAGATAGAAAATAGAACATTGAATGTAATAAAAACAGGTAAGCTAATTAAAAATTAAAAAAAGAAAGTTGCTGTGAATTTTTGAATAAG
Organism: Periophthalmus modestus; assembly: GCA_019594935.1. Classification (NCBI taxonomy): domain Eukaryota; kingdom Metazoa; phylum Chordata; class Actinopteri; order Gobiiformes; family Gobiidae; genus Periophthalmus; species Periophthalmus modestus. The sequence goes on along the minus strand of JAIEZT010000026.1, from coordinate 8,357,265 downwards.
AGTTTTGTTGTGACTCTCTTGGCCTTGTTTTATCCAAAATTTAAGCCTAAATAAAACAGCATTTCTGGTAGATTGTCTAAAGAGGCTATCATCATCAGGATCATCCCTCAAAAATATTAATTGTTGTGGCCTTTTCATAGCTGTTTTTTGTTCTGTTTTTTTGTCAGTGTCCCAGGCCTAAATGCTATAACCATGCCATATAAACACCACAAGTAGCCTACTAAAACTGTTTGTATGGTAACATTGTGGGTAATGATCTTTAGCGGGATTCAGGGCAGCCAATGAATGTTGAGCTTGTATGCTGCTTGGCAGGATCTCTTGTCTCCATCCTATAAGCCGGCTATAATGTGCTAGTAAAAGAGTAAGGGAAAAGTCTTCTTATCGATTCTGCCTCCAACATAGCAACTGCGCGCTGATTGGCTGCTTCTGAATACAAAGGTCGCCTCTGATTGGCTGGTTGCTCTGTGTGAAAATGTGGACTCAGACGGAGACAGGGCAGAGGGAGGTGGCGATTGGCTGCTGCTAAACTGAAAGCAAAAACCTCCTTCCTGAGGCCTGCGAGACTGTTAATGGTGTGTATTTTAGGCGTGACTCCAAAGGCAATTCTTCTTGCTCCCCCCACTCTGAGCACATCCCCCAAGACGTAATTAAATTGTGGTCTATAAAACCAAAATCACCTCTGAAAATATAAACACGTCACCTCTATGCAAGGGTGGAAAAGAGAGAAAGTGAGGTGAGTTAACATGGGACTGTGTCATTTGGAAATCTGTGTAGCCCATGTTAAATAAGTTTATTGAGCAGAGACGAAGTTTTCAGTGCATTTTGTAGCCTGTACTGTATTTTTAAGCTGCCCTTTAGATTTACACATTTCCATGAGTTCTTTCTATTTTGGTCTCCCCACTCATCTTCTCATCCCACTCTGTCTCTTGATTCTGACACACTTGAAGCAGCAGCGGCCCGAGGGTGACTCAGCTCTGGTGCAGACTGTCCTCTCTGGTCCATCTCCAAACTGTGCGTGCAAAGGCCCTCTGCTGCCTGCCTACATCTTCACAGTGCAGCTCTCTTCTTTGCTGACACAGGTAAGAAGAGGCAATCCATGCTACGTCCCTCCCCCTTGCATCTCATTAATCCCCAGTTAACACACACCTTAAGTGATGACTGAAATGGAACACCTGTTGTATTGGTCATGGGGTTTGGGCAAGGCTGCTTTCATTACTTAGGCTATACTGTACAGTCCTGTTTGAATCCTGAAACACTGCCGTCCCAGTCTGAGAAAGTGAAGCAGCTCCTTTTGGCTGATGTTTACAGTTGGTCGACATTCCTTTCACCATGAAGCAGGCCAGAAATCTAAAGTGCGTTTCCTAGGTTGAACATTTTCACTGACTTTATAGCAAGGCCAAACTAAACGGGCCTTGCTTTCACATGTCCTGCCATTGTGTTCAGCACTTCCCTTTCGCTTCCATCTGTCCACAGTGTCCTCCTGTGCCCTCAGCACTGACCTAAGGATAAGCCGGTAGGCTGCAATGGCTACAGCAGAAGCAGATGGTACATTTAAGATAACAGTTCATCACTTAAAAACTCCCATCACCTTAATTATTTCCAGGCATTGCAAATACAAAATTGACTTTGGACTTAAAATACTGTTCCTTGTGCAGTGATTTTAATAATTACAGAAGTAAATCTTTCTTTGGGATATTGAAGTAAAGGTCAGTGGTCTGCAGAGAACAAGATGTTTAGCTTTAACCGGGATCCTGTTCATTGTTCCACTGGAATGTTAATGCTTCTGTACATTTTTAAGATACAAACCGGACATGCCGATTTCACTCGCACCAAGAACAAAAGATCATTTAGTAAAGTATTTCCTTTTGCGTTGTAATGACTCACCATTGTGCAAATTTGGCACTGAACTAAGATATAACTGAGTTGTTTGTGTCAGGTTTGGGCACCACTTCTTTAACGATGCGTCAGCCATTGCCTTTGTAGAGGTCAAGAGGTTTTTACATTATTGTATGTTGATGCAGTTTTATAAGACTATTACACAGTGCATGTACAATTACCAAACTCTATATCACTCATAAAAATTTGACAAATAAAACAATATGAATAGTCGACAAAACCTTTATCAGTTTATTGTCTTTCAGCAAGAAAAGTCAGGCTCTCACATTGCTTTTAAGTATTTTCCAACCCACTGTATTTTTATAAGAGGCAGAATCACCCTCATTCCATTGAATAGACCATCCTCCATAATACATTTTAAATAGATGTTTTCTTCAAGAGTATTGTCATCAAACTTGAAAAAAATGTGCCAAGTTCAACACGATTCCTTCTCCTCTTTAGCTCTGTAGGCTGCATGTCACGAAAAACATTCATAGCTTGAGCAAAGCCACAGTTCAAGTAATGGAGGCAGGATACTTCCGGGCCTCTGGCAGTTCACACAGACACAGGAGGCCACATCATACCAACGCCACCAAAGAGAGTGCATTTTTGTGGCAACCTCTCAACAGCGTCACCATCATTATCATACATTGCAACGTTTTAGAGAAATACTGTTGGATTGCACTTTCTTCAAGCTTTCATCTTGTGGCATGTTTATAGAAAAAATAGATATAGATAGAATACAAAAGGTTTATACTTCTTTGAGTAACAGAATATTACATACAGTACTTCAGATTATGTTTTGATCAGCACATCAGCAGGTGTACATCAAACTGCCCTATCGTCTGCTCAAATACAATTTTCAAAATACACTCGGGATGTGTGTTAACTTTAAGTTAAGTGCTTTGGTCAATGAGACTAAGTATTCACCAGGTTACAATCATATTCTAAAGGATTACAATGCTACATAATCATCCATTGTGTTGAATATAAATCTTAATGAAAGTATCAAATTGTCAAAATGCACCAAAACATTTTTTTATAATCTGCCTGTAGCATTTATGCCAAAATTAACTTGGTCAATCACATCAATATGACAGCACCATTTTTTTCTGACGAATGCAAACGCTGAATTAATTAGAGCTAGAATTAATAATATCTATAGGAACATCAACTCGAGTGGAAGTCGAAGTCAAAAGTGCAGCACCTGATGCGACTGAGCAATTATTTCTCATAGACAACATCCCAATGAATGGCCAAAATGAAACGTAAAAAATGTAAAAGCTTAAACAGTCTCTCTGAAAATAAAAAATATAAAAAATCTATGTTTCAGCTGACATTCAAGTTCCGGTCCCACTTCATTTGTGAACTGTGCAGTCACAAAAACCGATGGAATCACTGTAGTGCAAAACATTTTTACACAATGCACCTCGATGCAGTCGTTCTCGCAGGTAACAGTAAACAAAATGTCCGTTATCGCCTGTCCACTGTGGTTACATCTCTGGGGCAGCAGGCAGGAGTCCCGCTGGATGTTTGGGAGTTTGTAAGAGTTTATGTTTCTCTGTGTGTGACGTTTTACTGTCTGCAGCTTTTGCGTGCACAGGATGGGACAGCCGCACATCCAGAGCGTCGTTGTGTTGTGCTAAGGAGTGCAGGCGATAGTGCAGGACAAGGTCTTTGAGCGAGCAGTGGGCATCGTAGGGTTCAGCAAATCCGTATCCGTGAGCTGTGCTGTAGATCATACAATGCTTCACTTCTTCATTTACACTGCAACAAAAAAGGCACAAAATTATTATTACATATAAGAACACAGCACCCCTTTACTACTATGTACATTAATTATCAGAGAGTGAATAAAAAAGAATGATTTTTCTTTAATTATGATATGGTTTTATATTAAAAATGTAAAAAATGTATAATAAAATAATAATTGTTCGACTTGATCAAAAACTAAAAAGGCCTGGGTGCAGTTTTTAGTTCTGTAGCACACATTTTTTATTTAAATATTGAAACATGTAAAATTAATGTAATCAGGATAGCATTTAGTACATTGCTCCTTCGTTCCCATAAAATTAAAAATGCTCCACTTACACGACAGAGCAGGCATAGCACCCCGGTTTGCTACTTTCTCGAATCAGGAACGTTCCGGCAGCTTTTCCCTGCAGCATCTCCTCAGCCTGAGTCCGGCTGAGCTCCCCCACAAACCAGCTCTCTTCGTCCTGATGAGGCAAGTTCATTTCATCCCCCTTCAATACGTAAGTGCTAAAATAAAAATAAAATACTTTCGTTACACCACAATATCAACTGCATCACAGTTTTTAAATGTAAACATATATGCACACACATATGTTTTTGACAACTTACTCATCAAGGCTTTCACTTTGTAGTCCCAGCCATTCGTTAATGCGTTTTTGCCGTACACCTTTGTGATTGAGCCAGCTAGAAAAAAGATAAACAGGTTTATTTTTAGGAATTTTATAATACAATTGGTAAAAAAAAAAAAAAAAAAGTTTTGTTAAAGCTACTAAGTTTGTCCTTACTTTAGATACTGATCTCTGATGTTTCTTAGATGGATAAGGTCAGGTCGCAAGCTGTTTATCTTCCTGTCCGTTTCCCTGTAGTCCTCCACCTGGGTCCTTAAGTCTTCTTCCAGATGGATCTTGCTGTCGTAGATCTCCCCAAGGCGGCACTTCAACTTCTCATAATTTATCAGAAAACTGCGGAGGAAACGCAAAAGGTCATCAGACTCAAAACTTAATGGTGTACATGAAAATCCAGAGTAAAGGAAGAGCTTAAGTTTAGTGTATTGAATGTTTTTTACATGTGATGCAGTAATTACCTTTCCAGATCATTGTCAGCTCCCTCTGATTGATTATTTCTCTCAAACTCTTCTCCGTAACGCTCCTGTTCTCGACATTGCTCCTCGAAAATCAACATCGTCTCATTGAATGCCTCTATTGCAGTTCTTTTCATCTGAATCTCCTGCAACATACAATAAAACCTCTTATAAGTGTTGTCATTTTGCCTTAAAATGCATTAAATATGTTTTTACAGTTTATTAGGGCAATCAAATTATAATAATAAATGTTTTACCTGTGAAGTCTTAGTAAACGCTTCGTAAAGGCGATCAAACTGTTTTGATTTCTCGTGATACTGACATTGCACTTCTTTAAGTTTTCTCCCAGCCACATCGACGGTGTCTTCATTCACCTAAAATCCAAAATTTGTATTTTAAAACAAATCTCTAAACACAACTACAGTAACCTTGATATTAATAAATTGAGTGCTCACTGACCTGGAAGCGAGACACGGGATGGGTGAGCATAAGGTCCAGAGTTGCATTGTACTCCACTAACGGATGATGCTGATAGTACCAGATAAGTTCCATGACCGAGTTGAAAGTGAGAGGGTCGGAAAAGCCATATTTGCCTTCGCAATGATAGATCTTGATCAGCTTGTTGTGTCCGTCTTTCCTGTGAGACAATCATGATAAACTATTTTTTTATTTTGTAAGAAGCAAAATGGTGTCAGTTTTTTATTTTCCAATTTACCTACCTTAATGTCAAGGTAAAATCTCCTTGCAGTTTTGTGGAGGCATCGCGCACCAAAAAAGAGCCATCAGGTGTGTCTCTCAGCTTTTCATTCACCTCATCTCTGTTGGATAAATGAGTATGATCAAAACTCACCACAAATGCTGCAAAATATTATGTTGATGATAAAACTTTTCATCTCTTTTACCTTGTAATGTCTCCCCAGTACCATTCAGCATCTTGTAGAGAAAGCGCTGGCCGAATGTTGTTGTTGATGCTTGAGGAAACTGGCTTTGCAGACCGAGGTGGCAGAGCTGGCAAAATGAAAATGAAAAAAAAGTTTATAAATGAATTAAACATTTCTATTATATCATTATAGAACTAAGAGCAGGTCCATATTGGCCTGTATAGATGCTGTGCAGACATGTCACCCCCCCTCCTTGCTCCCTCTGCTCCTTGAAGCCTGTCAAGATTAGACAAGCCCAGGCATGTTTCCAACAGGTACCACGTGCTAACATCCTTTTGATTCATTACTGTGGTAGAAAGTTGATACTTGTGTGTTAATTCTCCTAAATATTGATTTAAGCCATGGTGTAATTGCATTCAGCTGTTTTAGGGCGGTGAAAAAGGAAATGTCTTGCCTTTGCTTTTGGCACACATTGGACTCATGTTAAAAGCATACCATTTTATTATGTTTCTGGCCAACTTCTGTTATTTTTATAATTATTTCACTTTTTCATACGCTAGTAAGTTTTCCATCAACAAAAACCTGCCTGAGACTAAGCGTTTTCCTAAAAATGAAAAACGGACAAACCGCATCAAGGGGAGGTGAAGGCGATATATTTCAGTGCAGGACAAAAGTGCCTTTCATGGCGCACAAGAGCTGCCTCAGAAACGAACCAAATGTGGGTTTTCTCCACCATCCGCTCTCCTCTTTTTCTGACCTTAAAATAAATAAAAGGCAGGTGCAGCAGAGCAGTGGCAGGCTAAACGAAAACCTGCGGGCCCTGGACTCAGCAAAATTAAATGTGCACACCTTCCCCTTTCAGTGTGCTGCCAAGAAACTACTGGCGCTAAATCAATGTGCGCATAAAACAGGCACAAGAAAGAAGCAACGCGTCACGCTACAGATTTTGGAAACTGTATAAGGAAAATAGTCAAACACACACTTTTCAGGCAAATGCAATTGTATTTAGGCTTGAAATGATGGCACTGACACTGACTGAAAAAGAAGAAATAAAGGCTGTCAGCTGTGAATTATGATTAAATAAACACAGGCCGAATTTTAAATGAAGACAGAGTTATCAGGTATGGTGAAATTAAATTACAAAATGAAGTGTTCGTGAGGATCCAAGTCATGAGACGAGCCGTCTAGTCTGTTTGCCTCTAGCCTACTTTTCAGAGCTAGCGCACAAATTAAGCACGGCTGGCTGCAGAGGGAGAACAAAGCGCTCGTTTCATGCGCCGTTCATTATCGCTGTCTCAATTGTATTTCTTCTCCATCATGACTGCCACGACCACAGACTATCTCTTTTCGGTAATGTGCTGCAAAGCAATCAGGGTGCGCATTTTGGCCAAGTTTGTGCCCATGAGCCGGGACAAAGGAAAAGACTGACGCTTGAGCGCTGGTTCACCGAAAGGTATTACGTAATTGCCAAGTGAATTGCGCTATGCATGCCTGGGCAATGCCACTGGGGGAGCACAGCGCCCAGAACGACTTCATTATAACGCTTTAGTGACACCTGCACAGCATTTTGAGCACCCCAAAATGTGTCAACGTCATTATAAGCATTGTCAGTGAGCTGTCAATATGATAAAATAAAAAATGCACGAATAAAACGCTGTCCAGAGGCATACGGACCAGACAATAGATGTCTTAGTTTAACCCTAACTTACCTGGTGGTGCTTGATCCATTTCGATGTAAAATAAGCCTTCAGAAGGATAAACCATTCCTGTTCGCAAAAAGTGGTCCAGTTTTCTGTCGCTGTGTTTGTGCGTAAAAATGCACAATTGTTTCTTTTAATTTTAGGCAACTTCAGAGCAGACACAAACGTCACGTCCTACATAGATATGGAAAAAATGTCAAATGCGTTTCCCCCGACTCCATAAAACAAAAGAGTCTAATTGTCAGAAGTTATGTTTAGAGAATTAGATTGTCTTCGTCCTCTCGCTGCGCCGAAGCTCTTCTACTTACTTCATCTCGGAAGTGGAGCTACTTTAAAGGGTTGCTCGTCACATCATCTTGGGAGAATCCAACGGGATTTCTGAAGGGGGGTGCATTTTACTCAAAAGAGCTGTAGGGACAGGACCATATAAAGTACGCTGTTACTTAAATGACATATTTCCTATCCTACAGTTGAAAATGAACTTCTTGTTGCGTGCAAACAAACATAAGTGCATAAATTATTGCGCGCATGAGATGCCTCTTAAAATGTCATGGTACAACCCAGGTCGTTTCATTCACCCTCCTCAAGCTTCACTGTTAACAGCTGAAAAATGCCTCACTGGGTATGAATGGAAAAGGGGAGTTTAAAACCTTAAACCATTTGGTTGTGACAGAATCTCCATTTGTGTTTTTACAAAAGCCAAACATGTGAATACCTTATAGACTAACAATCTAAAAACTTTGAAATAGCCTGCTTCTTACAGTTGGGGCTTATTCAGCAGTCAAGAGTTTTCCAGTCAGTAATAGGAAGTAATAAACTGAGGCCTACTACTCTTGCTTGGAATTACAAATCTCTGTTGTTATTGCTATTTAGCAAAGAAAACCTAAGTTTTAGTTTCATGTTTAATATAATAATGCCAATCCACTTTTGTTATAACATAAGATATAAATGGCTTATAACATATAAGAAGCTTTGTCCTGCGAGAAATATTGAATAGCATAATTGAATGGAAAATTAGTTAACAGTTAGAATAATTATCATCATTTGGACTCATGATTCAGCATGTCTCTGTGAAATTGGGTTTGACATAACTGTACTAGACTCTAAAGTCTCACAAAGCAACAGGGTTGACTGCCTTTTTTGGCAAGTATGAGTGGTATACTAGTTTAGCTTGTTGGACATGTTCACTGGCAAAGAAAAAAAATGGCATCTTGACTGTTGAAATAATGGACACTTAAAGATTGCGCTTTACAAGTGTCTGGTAAAGAATAAAATGTCTCTTTGCTGGTATTAGTATGAGTGCTATTATGAATGCATGCTTCGTTGTCCAGTGCACATTTGCTCAGCTCTGAGTTGATGCTAATGGCTGTGGGGAGAGTGAAATGAGGTCTCTGGTCAGGGGTCTGCTCAGTTGGTGTCCCAGCGTTTATGACTGGTCCCCTTTTGACCCAAGACTTCGTCAGGGAGGTTACAGCCCCCAACATTCCCCATTCTCATCAAACATCCAACCAATAAGAAAAGTGATGTTCTGCTACCTGCAAAATGCAGGCCATGTCTTTATAAACAAAATGATCCATTAATAAAGTTATGCTGCTATCACATAAAACATTTTTGGGCTCATCTCGATTTTCACTGACGACAAAGTCATCTTTTGACAAGTCATATGGGTGTGCATATGTAGGCCTGCTGGGTATGTCTATATGTCTATGTGTTAAACTGTATGAGGCCTTGGGCATGCCACAGCATGTCACTTGGATTTTCCCCAGCCCCCCTCCCCCCTTAACTTTTGACTGCTATCTCTGACCCAATTTTACATAACGCAGTTTTAATCAAGATACACTGCAATTATACTCAGAATAAGAAATGAGAAATTAAAGCTGGGATACCTGATTTTCAAACCACGAAAGGAGAAAGTACATATTTAAACTGTTATCCGGGATCTATCTATGTGCCAGATGTTTTGGCACAACGCTTGTATACTGTACATTATTTTGTCGCAAAGTTGTTTTTTTTTTTTTTTTTAGGGTTTTTTTTTTTTTTTTACAGTTTTACAATATACTCTATGGACAAAGGTGGCTACTACAGAGCTTCCTGAAGTACATTAAACCATGAGTAACTCGAGTCTCTGAGTAGTTTTCAGATGTAATTATATTACTATTAGGCTACTTGAGTGATATCTTACAGTTTAACAATACTCTTACTAAACGTGCACTAATTTGCACTTCTACTTGATAAATATTTTTTAAGTACTTAGAACTCTTACTTGATAAAGATTTTGGGCTTCTTTACCAACCAAGTCTTTGGGGGAAAATATGGGTACTGCAGCTTTAAAAAGTGCAATTAACTTTCATTAATTTATCAATAAATTGAATGGCTTGTTTCTGTGTTTTATCATGTGCTGCTTATTGTGGGATGGCTGACTTGTGGGCTAAACCTTTAGGCTCTGCACCTCAGATCTAGATAGCCCTGATGGGATCAGTAAAGGCTAATCGTAAGATTAAGGAGATAGGCCGATAGTGCAAGCCTGCCAGCTGCCTGCTCGCTGGTGTGACTCATCCTGACACCACTGCAATGCCTCTGTGCTGTGGGAACACTGGGAACTCAGGACCTATTCAGTACCTGATACAACAGAGAATTAAAAGATATAAACATTATAAAAAAACAAACTCTCTTCACTTGTAGAAAGCCTGCCATGTAAAGATTTCAAATGTGTGCTATAGGTTTATGACTTTTATAGAAATATGCTTTGTTTGCTACTGACTTTAGCTTATCCAACTCAACTGTCTTAGTCAACTATTTGAAATGACAATCAATAAAAGTGTGTCAAGGGACTATGTTGCTTGCTGCCCTGAGCCCTCATATTTTAAGTATAAGCCACTTTATCACTGTCTTTGGTGTGCATCAAAGGTCCTGAAAGACGCAACACAACAAACCATGACAGAGATTAGTGTAGTTCACTAAGGTTAGTATCTGTGTCATGGTGACACACTACTGCACTGTTGTGTGTACTGTTGTCTATACTGTTTGTGCTGTTGTGTGTAGTTTGCGCTGTAGTTCACTCTAGTGTGCTGCTTACCACCATTGAAGAGAGGCAGAACGGTCTTGGCAGGGCCTTCCACATTCACTATGGAGAGACTGGGGTTTCCCTGATCAGGGGCCAGAACCATCATACAAAGCATGCAGTCGTCCTGCCAGAGGCAACTCAACTGTGGGCAGTGAGCAGGGCGGCTCTGGTCTGGCCCCCAGGACCCTACCATTGTGGATATGTAAGTGCGGACAGTGTCTAACGGCTGGAGTTGGAATGGATTTCTTTGGATGACCAAAACTATGAGCTTCAAATAGCTGGGCCTGGGAAACATAGCTTGTTCATTTCAGAGGTCAAAGAAAAGCCAAAAAGAAAAAAAAAGCAATAACCCAGTGTTTGGTGAAGGAAATGTAAAATTGGAGGCTGCATTTACAGACATTAGCAGTAGACTCAGATGGACTGTGTGTAGAGGCCGTCTGTCCTGCTTCGTGTAGCACCCAGTGGTCACACCGCTCATCATCTGTCACTTGACTCTCCACAGACTAATCTCACCAGCAGAGGTGACAACTGAGGTAGCTGTGGCATGCCACGGCATAACATTTAGCAGCTGAGTGTCTGGGTGAGCTGAGGAGGACGACTGGAGCGTGCTGGGGCACAAGATGGACTCATGTTTTGTGTTTAAGAATAATAGTTTTTACATCAATCATATTATGTTTTTATGCATATATTCACTTGAGTAAAAAAGATAAGCTTTTGTTGCAAGATAATAGTTCGAGATTTTACGACACATCTGCTGCCCATGTCCAACCAGGAAGTAAAATGATTTTACAGAAAGTGTCAAACTTGGAGAAACTAGGCAGAATTTTCTTTTTAGAAAAAATTGAGTGTTAATTATGTTTTATTGAAATGAGTCTAACCTGTCATATGCACACTTGTAAAACTATTATTGCAGGTGAATATAATATTTACAAAAATAGAACCAAACCCAGTACATTTGTTTCTTTTGGCCCACCTGAGCTGACCTTTGCTGATGTGTCTTGTCGACTGTGAATCTTTACGGAGAGAAAGTCATGTGAGTAGCAGAGAGCACAGTTATGGCTGTGAGCTCAGCGAGTTAAGCTGGTAAACTCTCTCGGCCCCTCGCTCACACAATCAGCGCCTTTCATGCAGAGCAAAATTGAGAAGCCGAGGGCTCTTTTCAAGCTCTTTGGCTGTTGCCCCCTTTATATAAAAGGACACTACTCTCCTCGGCTCCACGGCCATCACATCAGCACTATAACTCTATTAGGCACAGCTCCAGGACACACTAAGCAACCCAGGACCCACAAAGGCAGCATTGTCAGCAGGGATTGCAACCATTGTCTCTATTCCTACAGGATTTATTCCCCCTCCTTATTGTGACCTTCACCTTTAACCCTGCCTACCATCCCATGCTCTAGACAGGAGATCTTTTGAGTCTATATGTCTCTTAGCATTTTAACAGTAACAGTAATGAACAGTAATACATACACTCTTGTGTTTCTAGAACAGTCTTGGGATGATTCAGGCTAGTGTGAAGGAGAGAGAGAATGAGGGGCATTCTGAGTTAGCTGTGGCTGGCCTAAGTGACCCACAGTAAAGGTCAGTTGGAAGCCATGAGAGCAAAGGACCAACCTAAATAGTCCCTTTCTCTAGTTGTTCTCCCCCTATCCCGGCCTGGGACTGTGTGTAGTGGTTATTTATGCGTGTGTGGGAGCGAGGGGGCTCTTTGTTACCAGGGCTGGCCAGGGTAGAGGTGTTGCCTGTCATTGGCTCGGTTCTGTCATGTATGCACACTCAGTATTAAGATCCCCTCCCAGAGCGGCAAGGACAGAGAGGGAGGCACTCTGTTGCAAGGCAGATTTTGAAAATGAGGTGTGCTTTTCTCAAGAGCTGTCAGCAGTTTGAGAAATGCAATTGAGAGAGGATCTGACCCATACAAAATATTAAAGTGTGAAATATAAAAATGAAGGTACAGTTTTTGAGTATGAAGCTTGTACCTGGACCCATTTACAGAGACTTTTAAAACATGAATAACAAATACACAAACAAGTCTATTCCTTGTCTGCATGTTAACTATTACATTAATTACATCCAAAAATAATTGTAATTATGATGTTTTTCTCGAACCAGATGGCCTTAATACAACCTTGTGCATTTATATTAGCTTTATACAAAAAGTATAAAAACTGCAATTATCTGTGCATAGAGAGAACTACAACACTGAGCAAATATTATTAAAACTATGTACAATCTACTTCTTGGAACGCTTTTAGGGACTTTAAGGACTTTAGTAAATGCATTATAAAATAAATCATTTTGTCATCTATTGCCAATTAGAATGTTCAAGTCTCACTTTATTTAGTTATTAGATGAAAGGTTTTCCTAGAAGTGCTTGCTGTTCGCCACACCAGTACTGGCGATGTAAGACACACCAGTTTTTCTTTTTTGCCACTGACACAGAGTTAAATTAAGCTTGAATTTCATGCTGAAGTCAAATGGTCATGATGTCATGGTTTGAAGGACAGAATGACTTGGTTTGTCTGTTGACTGAGAAGGGCCTATTCTTGCATGTTTGGGTGGGAGCGTAGCATATAATTGCAGAGCGGGATAGCAAGGAGGAATTGGGGGTAGGGAGAGAGTTAGCACGCAACAAGCTGGTGTGGGTGCCAAACTTGTCTAGAGGGCTGCTGCGTGCAAGGTTAGTTCTGCTCAGGCCCGGAGGCTCTGGCTGTTCCAAGTCACATCTTTCATTTAAAAAAAAAGTTCTTTGGAAAGAGGATGATTTTTTTTTTTACTTTTTGGGGGAAATTGGAAGGCAGCCCGGTTGTGTCTGTGTGCGTTTAAGAGTGCATGAATCTTTAGTGTCCTCTGTCTCAAAGAGCATTGCATTGTTTCGTTGTCAAGTTAGTTGTTAGGGAGCAACCAAACCGCTGTACTTGTGTTGCAGCCATTGAGCATTACACCGATCCAAAAAATCCAAGAGAATGGAAAGTTTTTGTCGTTCCTTTTCGTATCCTCTCAGTGGGAGGTAAAAGGCAAGTTCTCCAAAGTCCAAACCTATAGTCCTGGTGGTTAGTGGTAAAGGTGGTGGGTGTCAAATAGGATGGGGTAGGGGTGGTGGGGTGGGGTGGGTGCTTAACAGCCAACCAGATGGACAAGCAGGCCCGTGTGTATTTAGGGAGATCATATGGGATAACCTTGCAAGAACAGATTGGCATTTTGCTGACAATACAAACCGCACGCAATAGCCCCCCCATCCCCTCTACCTTTTGCCCACGCCCACACTCAAGCACACATCACTACTATCATGTGCGGCTATACAAATACTTTAAGTGGCATTTGCTTACATAGGTCTTAAGGAAGTTATTTCAGAGTGTGTTAAGCAGCCAGTGAGGAGCCATAACAATAAGAGGATAGGCCCAAATGTATCTAGGATTACACAACTTGCGGCACGAAACAATAGCAGCAGCACTGACCTGAGCAAATGAGACAACCTTGAGCTATGGGCACAGCCAGTTAACTCATTCTCTGCGTCATGCGTTTGGATTTACCTTGGCAATTTAAGGCCAAAGGCTGGTATATCTGACCCAGAACAGTAAGAGCATCATCATTGGTCTTACTTAACTCTGTGTCCTGATTTTCAACCGCCTCAAAAGATCAAGGATTATTTGTCAGCTGGAAGCAAACTCGAAAAAAGTACAGATCAGATGATAATTCCAGTACATTTTTTGCCTTTTCCATAGCTGACTGTAGTCAAAATTGTTTCTTTTAAAGCGACACAAGAGCAAAATGTTCTTGGACATACAGTAACATATTTGATAAATGGCTGCAATAAAACTTTGCGGTATTATAAGAGTGGAGTACTCCCGCTCCTACTATTACAACTGCAATTGAAATAATGTGGATATAGCTCTTCACAATAACACATACACACACAAATAAATAAATAAAAAGTTGTCATTAAAGATGCACTATGCCACTTTTCTGGTCAAGGGTTTACATTGCATTTATCGTGCACTTAGTCAATTAGAAAGAAAAATCAGTACCCATATACCCATATAGCAAATCAGAAAGCTATATCTTTTCTTTTGTGGTACTTATGATGAAAAGTTTGAGAGCTGCTGTGCTAGAATTTTGTATTATTATTTTTTTTTAAATCCTTTTTCAACTCTACCAAATCTGGAATCATCTACATAACATAACTTATCAGGAGTCACATTACTCTGTTCTACTTTGGTGTTATGCATCAAGGGTCCTGTGTGAAGGCTATTCCTGTTGTGGAAATTACTAAAAATTTTTTAAACATCATGTTCGGCAAATGTTCCAAAATAATGATTACGTTATCGCTGCTGTCATTTTCCACTCCGCACCTGCGGTCTGGGATGACTACACTTTAAATGCTGACTGCCTGGATTTGTCACAGTGACCTCAGAAATCAAAAAGTTAAACAAGACATGCTTTTAATGAATGGGTACTTACATAATATAGTCATAAATGCCAGTGACAAATCCAATTCAGAAAAAGTAGTAGTAGTAATTGTAGCAGAATTAATTAAATTACATGAAAATTGCAAAACTAGAAATAAAGCTCTTCATGACATTATGGTCTTAGTATTTGTGTGATATTATGCTAAAACAGTTACCTAAACATACAGTGTAAGCTCAGTGAAGTAAATGTCTTCATTATAGTAGACTATAGTGAATTTCTCATCAATCTTTCTAGTGAAAAAGAAGATAATAAAGCTGTTTTATTGTCCCTTTCCACAATTTAATGGCAAAGTAATTGGAGAAACTTGGTTAAGCTTATCACACGCACTTTAACAGCCAACTTTGTGCCACCACAGCGCTGCACATGTGGAACATCTGTCTGGCTTTTATAGATCAGTCTAATAAAATAAATACAGTTGCGTTTTAAATAGCGGAGTGCGGTTTTGGTTATTGCTGTTGGCTGGTGTGTACATACAATAATGAAATGTGGGGGCTCAAATGTGCCTTGTTCCTTTTGGCCTATTCTTTTTGTAAAGCCCCCTGGGGTCAAGACAAAGATGAGCTTAGTGACTGGATTCAATCCTGTTTGGTCACCTAACACGGATAGAGCATTGTGCTAGAAGGTTGAAGGCCTCTTAAGCTCATATGACCACCTTTCTTTGGAAATTACGCCTGTCACAGAGGGTTAGCCTAAACCAATACAAGAAATGTGAAAAGGTAAATAGGTCAACAGAAACCATTGTCTGGTGTTTAGCTGAAGTACTGTACGGAGAACTGATTCTTAAACCTCTCACACCACACCCCCCCTTAAAACATGGGCCTGAAAATACAAATGAAGTCAAAAGTGAATTACTGAATAACTCCCAGAAAAATCAATCACTAGATATTAGTCAAGAGTAAAAGAACTTGTACATGTAGCTTTACTTTTTGGAGTAAATTGAGATAAAATTTCAATTTTGTTTCACGGTTATTATATTTACTAGTATTTAGTTATTACGATTATGAATAATGAATGTTTACATCCCTAGTCTTAAACAATAAAATATCTTAAAATAAAATAAAAATATCTGCACTAAAGTGGACACTTATAATACCGGTCACCTTAATAAGCCAAGTTTGCACTGTTGTTCTGATGCTGCTGTTGTATATATATTTTCTACCTCTAAGTATTATATTTTATTTTTAAACATATCTTTTTTAACTTTGTGCATGCCTTTATTTGTATTTATTCAGCGTGTTTTTATGTTGCACTGACAATGGGACTGGCTGTGTTCACTGACAATGGCAATAAAAGTCATCTGATTCCGATTCTGAATTAAAATTGATATTGAATATCAAGCCTTTTCCTTAGTTTCAAAATATTGAAACTATGGCAAAACCAGGGCAAAAATAAGTCAAAGGAACCAGGACTAACCCAGGAATTAAATCGAAACTAAAAGCTAGCCAAATTCTAAGAAAGAATGAACTAAATTCCAGAGTGGACCAAACAAAACAAGCTTTTACCGCCATTACATGCAACTTTATGTGAGAAGCATTGGTCTTTGTCAAACGTATGGAACACTTATGGCACTGTTGTTATTTATCATGTTCATTCTGTATGTAGCCCCCAGAGATTCTTGCTTGTGCTATTTCTGTAAAAATGTCCCTTGCTTTGGCTTGTTCCTGGCGATCCACCTCTTACACATACTCTCTTTCTCTCTGTCTGTCTTTACCACTAAAGCCACATTGCCACACTCACTTTTCCATGGCCTCTCATTCTTGGGCGCTCAGCAAAGTAAGTAAATGAACGACACAATCCGGAAATAGCTTTCCATAGCCGGAGATGGTGGGAAGGAAAATCCCTTTACTGGTGTTGGCAGAACAGGAGGAATACAGCTACAGACCAAATTCTTTAAAACTTGTAGCTTTCCCCTCTTCAACCAAGTCTGTGTAACTTATTTTATTACAATCTTATTCCAGTCAGCTGTCCGGCACATGCAATACAATAGTATTACAAGTGAATATGTTCCCTGTGCCAGGACATGGTTGTAAAGGTTAACTTATCTTTAGCCTTGAGGTCATAGGTCACCATTAAAAACAAGACAGATGTTCCTAAAGGAGTTTGGTGCAGGGTAAATGTTGTTGGGATAGGCTAGGAGCTAGACAGGGAGGGGGTTGGGTGCAGACAGGAGGTGTGCCAACAGGGTCAGCACTATATGCATGAAGTTATCTGGATACCTTTTCACAGCAGCCAATCAACCTAATAAGTTATTGATTTAAAAACATCCAAGCTCAGCAAAAGTCATCTGCTAAAAAACATATTTAACAGTTGTTTGGTCATGGTGGTAAAAATGTTCCCCCTGCCATGACGGAGGATGTGGTCAAGTCTTCGCCTGGATCTGGCCGTGTTACTGAAGCAACAATGCAACATGATCCATCATAGCTCAACGAATTGGACTGGCAATTTAACTTGAAATGTCATTTTGTAAAATAAGTAAACGTTCCCTCAAAGTGCTACCCTGTGCTCCCCGGTTGGTGCTTGTTAAATCCAAATGGCGAGGTAGTTTTTACAAGGGGAGGATGGCCTGCGTGAGTTTGTCTCGCTATAATAGTCCGTAACATGAGATGGGGAACCACACAACCGCTAAATCAGTAAAATGGGAACCCAGAGTCACTGTAATTTGGGAGAGAGCTGGTTAACCACTCCTCATAATGGATGGTGTTTCTGTTTAGCCTTAGGCGTTGGGACTGAGGTCATATGCAAACAAGGCAGATCTTTGGCCTAGACTTTTATACAGTCACTGCAATTTTTTTTTCTGCTACACATATTGACAAGGAATCGAAGCTATAGAGTCGTTAGTAGATAAAATAAGATGATAAGAAAATAGATAGATAGTGAACTAAGTATAAGTGAGGACTGAACAAGGTTAAGATGCAGATTTAAGACAGGATTAACCCCTTACCATTCCGGGTATTTTTGGTGAAATTGCCTACGTTCTGACCTCTCCAAATTAAAATGATTACTGTTATTGAACCATAAGTATTATTTACACAAGTTTGGGGTCTTTGTAAAGGTAACATCCTCTAGTTTTACCCTCAGGTGTCAGAATCACTGTAAGTTTGTCTGGTAAGTATTTATACACTTTGGAACACACATAAAAAATGATTTTTCTCATCCTCGCCTAAATTTTTTTGTAAAAATTAAGGGGAAGAAAGCTGCAGTAGGTAGCTGGGGACAAAAATACACCATATTTCAATTGAAAATGTTGTTGACCTCTCACATTTCAGATTTGAGGTCAATCTGTAAAATAATGAGATTTTTACACTTATTTTATTATGACTAAATCCAGGCGCTTTATGGAGGGACTTTTGATGTATCCAACTTTATCCAAACCTCTCCAAATGGAGACATTTGGAGAACGTTTGGAAAAACTGCAATAACTTTTGAATGCTTCAACCCACAGACATCAATGAGGGCTCTACAGAAAGCTCACACTTAGAGGAATCTGTATCTGCACACTGAGCTGCTCTATTACTTATGTAAATTTATATAGCATATCAAAACACAATATAAAATACATATTTGTTTATGAAATATAGTCAAAACAAGTGGTAGGGGTCAAAATAAATATATATTTACAAACTCCACACACTGCAAACAGTGAACAAACACACACTGCAAACAGCAGTGAAAAGCTCACTGTACATGATTATGGCTTGTCCACAAAATGGTGAAAAATGTCTTTGCCAAAATGCCATTTCTTTGTTTTGTGTAAAACCTGGTAACAGCCGATGAGCAAATCTGATAATGTCCCCCATGTGCCTAAGGAAAAACACAAACACATTAGTAACAAGAAAGTACAAAATTGAGAGAGGGTGAAGTAATATTATATCATATACATATTATAATTTTACTTACAATACTGTAAACTGCAGAATAAAACACCTTTCAATCAATAAACAAATGAAGTCTAATTCATACAGATAAACACAAATGTGCCAGAGCCCATGGTTCCAATGTGCACTATGCACAGAAGTGATGCTAATGATTACACACGATATATTTTATCTACAATTATGTAAATAGCAGAATAAACCAGGCTTACCGACCCAGAACAGCATCCAGTCCATCAAAGAATATGCTCCTCCACTTCTGAGTCCACCGTGGAATCTGCCACGGACCGCTCCGGGTCCGAGATGCCTCTGGTATAACTAATACAAACATCCACAGTGTCCTCGGCCGCGTACTGTCTTTGTTTTATCCGTTTCGTCGTGTTTAGAAGCAAAACTATTGCAAAATCACAGTGCGTCATTTTACGCACACTTTACGCACGAAAAGCCGTGATTCATTTACTTTCGTTACGCACTGGGCCTGCTCCGTCTGTTTACAGAAAACCATGGCATGTCATATATCCTCGTGTTCAGCTGCTCATTGGCTGTAAGGAGAAAACGTCACTGAATGTGTGAGATGTGACTGGTTGATTCTACACGGGGGAGAGTGGGGCGTACACTTTCAGTCACCTGTAGCACTGATTCGCTGTCTGGGGCTCCAGTGACCCACAACCCCCACCTTATTGGCCAAACTTGGTGTCAATCAGAAGCTAGCAAGTTTGTCTATCACTGAGAAACAAAGTTGGCGCTGTCTGAAGTTTGTTAGGCCTGAAATTGACAAAAGAAATGCAAAAAAATCACGGAGCAGATTTCACTTTCCTGCAGCAGATTGGACATGGAGGATCTAAGTTATTTTGCGGACATAATTTCTTGACTGGATTATATTCTCTGGACCTCCACGGAAAGAATGAGACCGATATTGTGGAAATATGTTGATGTTTGACAGAACCAGAGCCCTCAAAGGTAAGTGAAGTCCAAATAGGCATTTTTGGCTTTTCTGTAAAAACGGCTTTCCTGACAGCACTGTGGTGACTTTAGGTGAAAATGGTTTACATATTCGGAAAGATGAGATCCGTAGCTTTCATTTGATGTGTAAATTGTTTGTGTGGGTGACGCAGAAGTACATGTACATTGCTGTAAAGTTGTAAAGAAAAGGCGACGGCCCGCGGGCGGGCCGTCGGAACGGTAAGTGGTTAAAGACTAATATGGTAAATTAGAACTAAACTAAACTAGGCCAAGTCTGTCTAAACTTAATGAGTAAATCACCAAATTAAATCAAGAGTGGAATAATTAAAATCCATGAATAACACTAACACCACCTCACTGCTCACTTACATCAATAGATTGCTTCAGGCGTGCAGTTAGTTTCTTTCCATTCATTTGCATAACAGAAGAATTAAGTCCTCTAGTATGATGATTAATGTTCTCTAAAAATCTAACATTGTTCAACAAGGACATGTGAAAGTACAGCTCATGGCAAGGTCTGAAAAACAGTGAATCGAGGAAAGCACTAAAGCAAATACTATAACAATCATGGCATGTTGAGAAAAATAGCAATGCAAATATGTCTGCATCCGAGGGTAATTTTAGTTGGGTTATCCCCATAAACAAAGGACAACCTGTTCATCACAATTACCTTACTTACCACAAATATCCAGTATTTACAGTAATGTTTGTTAGCGTCATGTGCGTCTGTGACAGAAATATAGTTGCATGGCCCGTCTGTGCTGCCATTACCTGGTGTCCATTGTAGCAGATTTTATGGGATTACATCATCCTCTAGCTCCTTTTTTCTCAGTCTTCAGCCTTTTCTGCCCAGAGACAATTGGTGCATTCACAAGTGCAAAACACTGCCATCTCCTGACGACTCCAGCACTGACCACAGGGAATGATTTGGGTCAGTCTAACCTGAAAATCATAATGCGCGTAAAAGCAGGCAATTCGGATGGTGTTTAACATATTAAGGTGTTAGCTGGGTAAAAAACAGTTTGGTAGTCCTGTCACTTTTGTCATCTGAGCTGGAGAGTCCTGGGGTGGTTATTTTGTGTTGGGGCACCATCTAGTGTCAAGACTGAGTAATTGTTTGCCATCTTGACTACAAAATCCAAGCACTGGAAATGTGCATGAGTTTTTCTATGTATTAGGCTACTTGTACTTGCTGTTACTGTGTCTTTCATAAATGACCACAACTGCAGCAACACTTTTTATGACTTTGCGTGTAGTAGGCCCTGTTCTTAATGCAAACGCCCTGTGGATCTATTTGTAATACTGCTAGCAGAAATGCTAGCAAGAAAGTTAAAGCTGTTTCATGAACACACTCACACGACTGCAAACCTTAACCTGTTCATACTTAATAGCCTCGAGACTTCATTGTGAAACTGCAGGTGATTTGATGATGCACTAGGGGGCAGTGCTGAGTATCACAGATTCTTTAAGATGTTTTGTTAGCAATCATTGTCATTTTTTTAAAACAGCACAATTGCTCGAATCGAATAACCCGAATACATTAAGCAATTTGGCTCTTCGTTTTCTTTTCTTTCTTCTTCTTTTTTTTTTTTACAATCTAATTCCAGGGCATTTCTCACGTGCACTGTTTGAGTAGTCAGGCTCATGGATCTAAAGGTCAGACTCGGCTACCCTAGTTTCGATGATTATCAACTTTTACCCCGGATGCTGGACTAGGCCAGGTAATCCCATTAGGCCAATAGTTTTATGATGATTTAGGTTTAGGACAATTCAGTGGGTCTTACATATGCCAGTTATGACAATAAGTATAATTTTATGTGCACTTACAGTTAATTAGCCTATAAATATTTATACCCAATTATTTTGTAATACATACTGCATAGCATCAAGACAATATGGGTTGTAAACTTTCCTCCACATTTTTCAATATTCAGTACGGTCACTGTAGGTGTCTCTAAATGTCTTCTTTCCATTTGTTAAAAAAAAAAAAAAAATTAAACATGAGAAAAATGAAATGTCTGGCATTTGCCCGAAAACAAAGTGTATACAACATTTAGACATATTATATCTTGAATGGTGAAAAGTCCTCAAAATGTCACCTATAACTGGAAACTGAATCCAGGCCGGGGTAGACAGCGTTTGTAGAGAGTGACTGTTGACCGTGTAGTAGCTTTAATCTTGTCCTCTTCACGTGTCGTTGAGCTGGAGAGTGCAGCTACAGGACTAACAGAGCTGGAGCATTAGGAGCAGAGCCATGTGACTGCGGCGCCACGGATTGGTTTAGTGCAGATGTGACATCACCAGCCCCCCCCCCCCCCCCCCCCCCCCCCTCCTCCCTACAGTGTCCCTTTGCCTCTCTCGCCCATCTTTCTCGTTCTCTCTCTCCAACACACTGTTTTTTTTTTCTCTTTCCTTTCCTCAGCATCCCCCTCTCAGAGATGGCGTGTGTCGATGCTGCTCAGGCTTCTGGGGCCTAGCCTTTTGCACAGGGGACACCTTCCCCCGAAACAGTGGACCTTTCTGCGTCTGGCGGTGGAGCCTACACCCACTGTCCATCTCCTCTGTGCGGATAATTGGGTGTCCAGTCCTTTGGGGAAAGGAAGGACTTAATATCATGAAGCATTAGCTATGCCCTGTCGAGGCACCTTCTGACTCGCCGGATTTCTGATTTAGCAGCTTGCACACCAGGCTTGGGGCAACATAGGATGAAAATTTGCAGTCATGATGCAAGGTAAATCTTTGCACCTCTCTGGATCAGTTTATTACATGTTATTTATGTGTGTCCTCTTCCTGTCCTCCTCTGGCTGTCCTGCTGGGCTATTAGCAGTGATGTGATCCGTTGTGCTATCTAGACCTCTGGAGCTGTGCTGATATTTGCCTTATTGATGTAACAACACGTGTGAGCACAAAGTCACAGATTAGTGTAAACCATGGAGTAAACATGTAATGTAAAGCTGGTTGAGATGCCTTTGGTAATTCCTTTTATTAATCCTACTACTTGCACCCCATTGGCTGGTAGGGTATTTGTCATACACCATGCCAACATAAACCATGCAAAAGTATCAAGTTAAAGTAACTAATTTGTACAGTGTGTTATAAATCATATCATGCTGGACCTTAAACATCCATTAAGGTAATGGAAGTGCCAGCTATAATTAGCCAGAGGTCTACTGTCGGGCAGCTGTGATAGTTTACCTCAAGAAGCAGAGTGATTCTATAATGATAGTATCCGACTCATATGCATAGTTTGTTGATGAATGTTGCCTTTTTTCTATTCATAAACTTCAGCTGTCCTTGGGCAAGACACTTTGCCCACCCTGCCTCCAGTGTGTGAAACTGTGGTGAATGAATGGTGAATGCTTGTGAGTTTGAACGGATGAGTGGTTACATTATATGAAACATTGTGAGTGTCCATAGAAGTAGAACATGTCTGTAGATGCTATGATTTATGTCTGGTTAAATAAAATCTAACCAGTCTCTGCTTGGCCATATGTTTTATGATTTAATCTAAATACTATACATGAACTCATTGTTTTGATGTACAAAACATTTTAGTAGATTGAAATGATTTGTTTTAAAATAACAAAACATATCTTTTTGCTGGAAAACATGTAATGGATTAAGTGCTAATCCTGTACATGTACTTATCTGTACAGCCAGTGTTTATTATTTATCATTGCGTAATTCTCTGTGTTCATTATTGAAGATGTTGCCTTACCAGAATTGATTTAGTTTTATTTTTAACTCTGCTATCATGATACTGATGTGTTGGAGAACAATCTCTGCCATTGAGCAGCTCCTAATGTAACGCAGGCCTTGGCGTGTCCCTGACGCTCACAAGTGACACGCACACATGTACATTCTGTATAGTTTAATTCATTGTCTTATGTTGTTTTTATGAGTACTTATGTACTTTTGTAATGTGGTAGCAATTATTTGTTTTTAATTGTTTGGCTTGCCAAGTTAAGTTTGATAGTCCAAAATATACACACAGCTAAAGATTACATTACTTGGATAAACTTGTCTCAGATTTGTGGGTTAGAGCTGCATGCTGCCAGGCGTCACTGCTGCAGGGAGTTTGGCATCCAGTTTGGCAGACTCGAGTGGGTCTCTCACGCTAATGAAATTGGCCACTGATCAATTCTTGCTAGTGATTGCTTTCTCTTCCATACAGTGAGAGTAAGGGCGCCATATCAAAAGCTACTGTGCTGCATTAAGGAGCTATATGCTGATGGCAAAATGTTTGGGCCACAAATGAACATCAACATTACTAAATCTTTTTTTGTCTCTGTGTATTTTTTTTTACTTTACTTATTTATTTATTTTTTTTAACTAGGACTGAAAAACCGCACCAGGAAAGCCCTGGGTCTGCGAAAAAAAGACAGGGATTCAGACACTACGTGAGTTTTGTTGATCTAGGCAAAAATATGTGCTGAACTTACATTTGACAATGCAATGTCTTTATTAGCTCAAATTAATAGTGTATTATATACATTTATTTTTATCAACAGAAGCTCACCTGACAAAGAAGGAGGTGGAACTGGGAAGAAAAGAAGTGTAAGTCCAAATTACTTTTTTTTTCTTGTTGGATTTAGTTGTTAAGTCGTTTTATGACACTATTTCTTACATTAATGTATAGAAAAAGGCGAATGGAGCGCCCAATGGGTTTTATGGGGAAATCGACTGGGATAGATATGTAAGTAATTCTGGGTCTAAAATTACATTTTGGAACAGCAAATTTGTAGAGTCAGCATTAGTGAAGAGGCCACTGAGCATCTGATCCAGTGATAAAGTTTTCCTCAGATGTGTTTAACTCTTTGTTTCCCTGTAGGCTTCTCCTGATGTTGATGAGGAGGGTTTCAGCCTTCGGCCTGGTGATGATGGAGACTATATCCTTTTAGCAAAGAAATTTATATTGTAACAGCTCCTAATTTTGTATTGGAATATGTTAAAGTTAGCTCATGTTTATCGTCTAAATAAGCCTCAGAGTTTGTCCTTGACTAAGAGTTCACCCGCCTCCAAGGGGAAGCACTTTTTCTCCTCCAGTGACTCAGAGGACGACGAGGACAGCAAGAGAAAGTTCAAAATCAGGATCAAACCGCTAGTTTCAGACAGCGCCAAGTGTTTGCCTCCCTCTATGGACGAGCTCAAAGCCTCGGTGGGGGGCCTGGCACTTTCTCCATCTTTGGTGAGCACTGACAAGGACACTGTGTGGTTGTTCAGATCACACCAAAACTGTTACTGCTGTCACATGGATACCTCTTTTCAGTCTGACTTTTTTCCTGTGTTTGTTTGTTGCCACCTTGTAGAGGCGGAGTCCGGTAAGCATATAGAATTAGCAGGAAAGACTGCATGGCATGGGACTGCTTTGTTTGATATGTTATATTTTGGTGCTTCTCAAACTGTGGTACAGGTACATGTGACAAAATCCTATTTTTGTGGGTATTCAAAAAGGTTTTTGTCTTTCAAGTTAGTTAGATCTGGTTTTGGTAGTTGGAGTTATTAGTAGTTTGGTAGTTGGAGTTATTCCTTGACTAATTTAGACCTGGTTTAGTCTTGGTTGAAGTGTGTTTGAGTTTTTTTTCCCTTTATTTCTATATTACACATCAGAAGACCTTGTTAATAAAACATTTTGCCTTGACAACTTGGTAAGATAAACATCAGAACACAATATAATGATCAAGTATTGTCTGTGGTGATATCTGGATCAAAGAGTTTGAGAAACACTGTTGTATGCCATTTTAAGTCCTTTTTTTTAACACCATCTATTGTGTTTGTGCAGAATATAACAACCTCCAACCTTTTTGAGTTTCCTTTGTTGAGCAAATCTTTACTTCTTGCAAAGTTTACTTGTGATTTATACTAAAGCTGTAGGTATGGTGCACCAAGTGGTGTTAAGTAATGTTATGACCAATGTCACATTCCCAGCACTTTGCAATGAAAGTAAAAAGGCTCTTGTGCATTTTTGTTGGTGTCCATTTGACTGATATGTCACTCACTCTCTGACCCAGGTCTGTTCTCTCTTCCTTTTTGCTGGTCTCAGAAACGTAGCCCGGTAAGTTCCCCAAACAATTATTTGGTCCATGGCCTCAAAAACAACTCTGTAAGCATCAGTAAGCATTTGGCAGGACTGGTCATATTGCCTGTTATTATGGATTGTTTAACATTAAAAAAATATAAAGGGAAATAACATTATTACAATGATTGAAAGCATATGGTACATATTTAGTTTTTGGCACAGTTACTCTATAATTTGCTATTTCTAAACATGGAATTGTACTCTATCTTATGCACTTTATTTTAGACTTGAATGAAATATTTGTTTGTGTTTTTCAGGGACAGATGAAAAGAAATCTATCCTGTACGTGTTTGGTAGATTTTTTTCCACATGATTAGACTAGAGCAAAAAAGTTATGTATTTTTTTTTTTTTTAGGTGAGGAAATTGCAAGACCCAGAAGATCTACACCCACTGCTGCCCCTGAGATCCCCATGTACGCATTAATTTGACAAGCTATGTCTGTGTTTTAAGAGCTAAAGCATGTTTATTATTTTTTATATTTTTTTCAATTTTACAGTGACAGGCTATCACAAAATGCCCCTACCTTTTTTGGACTTCCTCCAGAGATCAAATATGCCCGATATGATGGTCTGTCTGATCATACAGTAATACATAAATGATATTTACTATTTGATAGTAATTGGTATCTTCATGTGTAACAGTGGTTCCTACAGATGCATGGGGAGAATGTAGACCACATTCTGAATCAGCTTTGAGCAGGAGCTTTCCAACAGGAGGTGAGAAAGGCTGGCCTATCTGATATAATTAAGAGTATATCTATATGTTGCTGTTTAAAAACATTGTTTTTTCTTTACCATAGCACCCCCTCCTCTTCCTCCTAAAAACATTCCTTCTAGATGTCAGTATGGATATCCGTCTGAATGTGTTGGTAGGATCATCCATCAGCTTCTTTTCAAGTTTGAGAGGTCATTTTTACAAGAGACCTTAATCCTATGTATTTTTTCAGCAGATTTACCAAATGGAAGAGCAGCTCGTAGTTCTGCCCCCATCTACCTGAATGTTCTATCCCCTGCATCCCACCGAGGCTCCCCTGCTCCTGACTTGGACGATGTATTTGGACCTGTTGACAGCTCACACACTAGGGAGGACACTATGTCTCCAAGATGGGTCACCTTCCCTGAAGACAGACCTCCACCTCCAGACGAACCCGCTCCACCTCCCCCTCCAGACTCGCCTGCCCCAGGAACACCTCTGTCCAGCCCATCCACACCATGTCTATCTCCTGGACCACCACCAAACGAACCACCGCCATCGCCCCCATCATTCTCACCAGGATCTCCCTTTACCCCCCTGGACTCACCCCCCTCCATCATGCTTAGGCCGCCGCCTCCTGTTGAACCCGCACCACCTCTACCCCCTGACTTCTCGCCCTGTCATTTACCGCCTATCTGCCTTGATGAGGAGGCCCTGGATGAGGAGGTACTTCAGTTTGCAGAGTACAGTTCTTCACCTGCACCCACCAGTCCTGTGCCCCCCCTCCCAGTGGAATGGAGGCACCGCACGGCAGTGACCTCTCCATTGGTCACAAGTGGGAAAGGCACTCCTGAGGGGTCGTACTTGAGAGATGATTTCCCAGACATTGTGGGCTCACCCCGAGAACTGACCCCCATTTTTAGGAGTACTCCACCTCCCCTTCCCCCCACCACCTACAGGTCCATCATGTCTTCCCCTGGGCCTGGGAGCAGTGAGTACCACACTTTATCTCTGGCATGTATACTCTTTTGAACAGAATATGCTACATGTACTGTATGTGGTAGTTATTCACCTTATTCTGGCCATTTTTACATCTGACTGTTACTGACCTGCACTTCAGTGCAATCTCATTTTGTAATCAGATTCCAGCAATTTTAATGTAGATCTAGAGAAAAGTCTCACAGCTAAAATATAACATAAAATAGCTTAATTTGTCAAAGCAATTAATGTACCCTTTCTTAAGGCCCTATGCAAAATCACGCAGCGCTCAAGGGCAATTTCCTGGATAAGGTGAATATACTTGCAACTATTTGGCATCATCATCAAAAATATAAACAAATGTCCAGTTTCCTGAGATTTGTAGAAAAAAGAGTAGATGTTTTTTCTTTCTTTTGTCAACACTCAACTACATTGAACTAAAGCAAAAGGCTGTGTGTTCCACTAAGGTCCCTCATCTCCAGCTCGCTCAGTCACACCTCAGTCTCGAGGCAGTCCTGTTCCACCACCTCCTCCTCCTCGGCCATCCTCTCGTCCTAAGCTGCCTCCAGGGAAACCCTTCTCAGATATTGTATGTGATTAAAGCTGTGAACTGTTCTGTATTTTGTGTGAAATGAACTGCATCATCAGGGTGTGTTGTTATTTCAGAGCCGGTCCTACAGTCCTCCTGTTTCCAGCAGCCCTCCGCCTTTCGCCCCTCTGGCCAGAGCAGAGAGTTCTTCCTCCATTTCCTCCATTACCTCACACAGTGCAGCATCTACCCCAACCCTAGGGATACACACAGGTATATATAGACTTGTGCAGTTTGTGGTCAGATAGTCATCATCTTTTGGCTTCACCTGTTTTGTATCTTTACCATTGACACACCATCACCACTCCTTCCTGTCCATTCATGTTTTTTTCTCCTCATGTCTCCTGCTTAGAGGCATCTCAGCCTCTGGTGTGGTTTGACCATGGCAGGTTCTATTTAGCTTTTGAAGGTGAGCTGAGTCAGATACTGCGCTTCTGTATGGCTGCTGGTGCATGACCTGGAAGTAGTTGCTTTCCACCCCCTCAGCGCTTGAAGTAGTTAAGTTTAGAATAACTCTAATTAGAAAATGTGCAAGGTATAGATGCAGTGCTTTTAGTCAGATATGGTGTGTATGTATTACATACATGTTTAAATGTTTGTACTTGTGTGTGTGCTTTAGGGTGCTCCAGAGGACCCAGTCCACTGACCATGGGACCACAGGACACTCTACCAGTGGCAGCTGCCTTCACAGAAACAATCAATGCCTACTTCAAAGGCGCTGACCCCAGCAAGTAAGGCCACTCTTTAAAATGCCTTAATAGAAAATAATAACTGCTTATTATGTTCATTTTAGTATTTTATTCATATTTGTTGTTAATGTTTTGTGTCTGTTAGATGTGTTGTGAAGATCACGGGGGAGATGGTTCTGTCATTCCCTGCGGGTATAACCCGTCATTTTGCAAGTCATCCAACTCAGCCTACCCTCACTTTTAACATTATCAACTATAATCGATTAGAGCAAGTCCTACCTAATCCCCAACTGTTGTGCTGGTAAGAAGATAATAAATATTTAATTAATGATAACAAAAGTGACATTAGATCTGACATTAAGATCAATGATGCTTTATTCTTTAGTGAATCCTTAACACAGAGCACAAACATTAAGGAGTTCTCGGTCAATATGCCAAACTTGATGAGCCATCTCAAGAAGATTGCTGAGCAGAAACCGCAGGCGACATACTACAATGTGGATATGATCAAATACCAAGTATGTCTATGGAAAGGTTTCATGTATTTGTAAAAAATAAATACAAATATTTTAACTTGTAACTTGTAACTGTAAAAGGTGGCTTGCCCTCTCCGGGTGGGTGGTGAGTCCTTGCCTCAAGGAGGAGTTCAAGTATCTCGGGGTCTTGTTCATGAGTGAGGGAAGGATGGATCGTGAGATGGATAGGCAGATCGATGCAGCGTTCACAGTGATACGGTCGCTGTATCGGACTGTTGTGGTAAAGAAGGAGCTGAGTCGAAAGGCAAAGCTCTCGATTTATCAGTCAATCTACGTTCCTACCCTTACCTATGGCCATGAGCTTTTGGTAATGACTGAAAGGATAAGATTGTGGATACAAGCGGCCGAAATGAGTTTCCTCCGTAGGGTGGCTGGGCACTCCCTTAGAGATAGGGTGAGGAGCTCGGTCACACGAGAGGATCTCGGAATAGAGTCGCTGCTCCTCCATTGAGAGAAGCCAGTTGAGGTGACTCGGGCATCTGTTCAAGATGCCCCCTGGACGCCTCCCTCAGGAGGTGTTCCGGGCATGTCCCACCTGGAGGAGGCCCCAGGGAAGACCCAGGGCACGCTGGAGGGACTATGTCTCTCGGCAGGCCTGGGAACGCCTTGGGGTCCCACAAGAGGAGCTGGAGGACGTGTCTGGGGTGAGAGAAGTCTGGGAATCCATGCTTAGACTGCTGCCCCTGTGACCCAGCACCGGATAAGCGGAAGAAAATGGATGGACTCTAACTTTTGTCCCTGCTCATCAGGTGTCAGCTGAGGGCATCCAGTCGACTCCCCTAAACTTGGCTGTGAGCTGGAGAGGTGATGCCAACTCCACTGACCTCAGAATAGACTACAAATACAACACTGGGGCTATGGCTGCCCCTGCTCCATTACACAACATACTTTTTGTGGTCCCAGTGGATGGAGGCATTGCCAAACTCCAGACCATGATCCCACCCGCCACATGGTGAGTGCTCCTTATGTGTAAGCCTAGATGAGATCTTCCGTATATGCTGTATGGACTAAAACCCGATAAAATTTCTGAAATATAAAATTATTTTCTTTTCAGGACACCGGAGCCACAAACCATACAGTGGAAGATCCCTAGTCTTTCACATAGATCTGAAAATGGAGGTAGCCATATTGCAGTTAAAAGTATTTCATATAGTAAACTGTAAATTTGTACAATTTTTTTTTTATAAAACAAGTGATTCTGTACTTTTGTAGGAGTGGGGGCTTTGCTGGGACGTTTCCAGATGACAGAGGGCCCGTGTAAGCCCTCACAGCTCTCTGTTCAGTTCAGCTCTGAGGGCAACACTCTTTCTGGGTGTGACATCCAGCTGGTGGGGACTGGATACCGGCTATCACTGGTCAAAAAGAGATTTGCAGCAGGTTAGCTTAGAAACTGCTTACATTTTTGTGCTAATACAACACTGATAGTTGTAAATATTGTGCCACCATTGTTGAAGTAGTGACTACCACTATTATCATGTAGGAAAAAAAGCAAGTTCAGACTGAAATGTTCCAAAGTTGTTTTTCAATTAACTCTAAAAAAAAATCTGCCTTGGTCTCATACTATCATTTCATCTATGTATGTATCAGGACAACTTACAATTATTTAAAGCATAATGGTAGAGGCGCCTGTGCCATCCTGTAGCTTTGCACCTTATTTCCATCTGTAGTCCTTGAGAGGGCATGTCACTGTACTTTACGTACTATGATACAGGTAGCACTCGTACATTTGAACACCATCACATGCATAATACTTAGCAGCTAGCTATACATGTCATAAAAAGTATTCTGTTTAGATCTGCTGCTTTTTGTTCAATGGTTTAGTTTTGGTTTAGGTTTTATTTTCTATTTGTTGAACAATGTATCCCTTCATATAAATAAACTCGGTAAGAATATCCTCTTGCTTATTGATTATGCTTCTTGTTTTATGTCTTTGCAGGAAAATATTTGGCAGATAAATAACAGATTGGATCATGGACAGAACACTGGCTTGTGACTGTGAACACTTGGACTTGGTATCTCAACTCATTTTAATCTACATCTTTAGCAGCTGTTTAACGTGCTGTTTTAACACAATAACACAAAAATACTTCAATAGACTGGCTACTGCTGAGATTATGCAAGTAAAAACAGATGATTAGTTTTATGCACTTGGAACACTTGGAGTCAAATGTAAGTACATCCACCTATTTTTTAGGTCTTGTGGATTTGTGGATTCATGCAGTGATCCAGCCTTATTCCTCAGTTCGTTTTGTCTAAACTGTTGTCTTTGCACTGTAAAAAAAAACAAAACAATGTGAATATAATAATTATGGAACAATCTTAAACAAGGTGGAAACTGATAGAAAATATTAGAAATTTGTAGCATAAGGTTAATTTGCTGTTGTTTATTTACACTGCCATCTATAGCCAGATGTTTTGGCTTTTTGTTCCAGCAGTTGTGCTCCCCTCAAATGTGAAGGGAATCATAAAGATGCTGCCGTAGCCTATACTAAGGCGGTGTTTTTATCCATAGTGAGAAATTACCAGTATGGGATTGTGCAATGATGAGTGATGATGACTGTTTGTGTTTTGTTAATATAATATGAAAGAAGTGCTTAAAGTTGGACTGTTGTATTTATCTGAAATGGCCTTAAATGTTTGCTGTGCCATAAAGGTGTGGTGGGATGGAGCTTTAAGATAATAATTGTAAAAAAAAAAAAAGACAGCTGACAAATTTTAGAGTTGCCTTTGACACTTCGGACTGCAAGATGGTTGAGAGGCATACAGAAAAAATACTATTCATACAAAAGTATTTTCTTCTTTTTCCACCATGTTCAGTAATCTTATTTTCTGATAGCAATATAAAACCTTGTAAAAAGTGTAGATAAAAATGTCCTTTGGACATATGGGTCTATTTTGTTGTTATTTTTTTTTATTGCTGTCAGGTCTTTATTTAACTCTGCACCATATTTTGTTATTTTTTTTCCTAAAACTGTGTGGCCATTGATTGACTCCCAAACAGTGCTGCATGAAATTTGCAAATGCACAATGCAATTTTCCCACAAAAATAAATGTCTACTATCAAGTAATGCTACTTTTGTTATGAGACTGTTTTTATCTTGTCCTTAACTTTCACTCATGTTTTGGCATTAAGGTGACATTCAAACAGAGATTAAAAATGTATGTAATTCAGATTAAAAGCAATAGCACCTCATGTTTTACAGCTGGTGGTGTCAGTCTCACAATTCGACTTAAACATATGTGGCATTATCCTAATAATAGGCAACAATTGATGTGTAGCTTCTGTTGGGAATGTTTGTCTAACGTGGATTATAATTTTTTACAGCTATGATGTAAAATGGCATATTTTCAACTGAAAGATTAAAATTGGTACCTTTTTCAACCAAGCACATATATGATTTTTATTTGCCTTATTTGTAAAGGTGTTTTTTCTTTGAGTTTTTTCTTTTTTTTTTTTAATGACTTAGTTATTTTATGTAAAGTGAACACATAATATGCAATCATTTCATGTAAATTTCCCATCCAAAGATTTGAAGTATAGTTATATATTTAAAAAGTCATTGTAATGTAATACCTGTTTCCCTTGATAATAAAGAGATATAAAATGTTGCCTCTTGCCTTCTTAGTACTAATGCCAATGTAGTTATTATTTAAAATGATGTATTATTATAAATTACTTTTAGCCTCTGGCACGAATATTGGGTTTGTTTTGATCATAACTTCAAGCCTTCAGACGCACGTAAGTCACGTAAAGCGTGAACCCGCCCTGGGACAGTTACCATGACAACATAACGCTCAGCCTTGACAACATTTCGACGCTAACCAACAAAACAAAAGGTATATTATTTTACTCTTATCTAGTTAATCGTTTGCTAGACAATACGATAAACTAATTTTTGAGCAATGTGTAACCAGATTTCGCTTTATAAAAAAAGAAAAATAAACAAAAAACTCAAGACAGTGTAATGTAAGCTAACAGTTAAAGTGTGTTTGATTTTGATTCACCACTAGCTTTCCTGTATCATCTGCTTGTAGTTTATGGCTGATGGTGTTTTAAAGTTTAATTTAATATATTATTATGTTGCTAATTATAGCTTGTCATGTCGGACCTGCTCAAAGACAGACCTCTGAAGAAAGAGAAAAAGATGGGAAAAGATGGCAGGCCTAAGGAGTAAGTAAAGATAAGCTACTGACCACAGTCATGTACACGTGTCTGCACGCTGTTGCCACATGCAGACAAAAAAGTCTATCTACAAGTTCTATTTATTTATTTTCAACAATGGTACATTCCTGATTTGTATCAAACGGATAATTCTTGTTAATGATTTTCTGGTGACCCTTCCATAGCTCCATAAGCACTGTCTCAAATGTGGAGGACCCCTTACACCATGATGACACACGACTGCCTAATGAAAACACTTATCAACTAGGTCAGCTGTATTTAAAATGTCTGCCATTGTTTAACTAACTTAATCTGTTGTTAAGTATATGAAGGCACAACAATATATCTGTGTTTTCTTTTTATATTTTAGGACCTCATAAACGTCACTCAGTACCTGCTATTACGGAAATGCTGCAGGATGTACTCACTTGCTATCTCCAGCATGAAACATATGAAGCTGAGTGGTCCCGACAAATGACAAAAACACTATGTGAGGTACGTAAAGTAAATGAATGGTACAGATGAGCTAAAATGAAGTTTACCTGTCACTGTATGTTTTCTGATTGCTGCCAAATGTTCTCACAGGTGATCAGGGCGCGTGTGAAGGAGCTAATGATCCCGCGGTATAAGACTGTTGTTATAGTTAATATAGGACAATTAAGTGGACAGGGCATGCAGATTAGCAGCCGTTGCCTCTGGGATGCCACCAATGATAATTTTGCCACCTTTTCATTCAAAAACAACTCTTTGTTTGGATTGGCAATTGTGTATGTTGTATATTTTGAGTAAGTGGCACTGTATGTTTTTACTGTTTTATGTTTTGCACAAAGATGACATTTGTACAAAAAACTCAGAAACTACAAGTGATTTTATGTTTTTACTAACTAAAGATATAAAATTACATTTAACAAACAAGTTTGTGATCCTTAAAGGTAACTGGGATGTGCTCTCTCAGCAGAGCAAAGTTAGGTCACTCTTTTGACATCCTACATCGCAGCACTCTGTTACTAAGGCCTGGTGGTGGTCCCTCCATTGGCGGTTCATAGGCTTCAAAACTTCTGTGCTTAAAGGATTTGCCGCGGTGGTCTCTGCAATGAGATGGTGGTTTAACTTGAAACAGTTTTGGTCTTAATGTCTTAAGAGTTAAAGGTGCGCTATGCAACGTTTATATCATGGAGATGTTAATGCTTTGCCTGGAATCTTCCACTGTATGTCACTTGTATATGACCAGGCCAAGTTACAGGTCTGAACTGTGGAGAAGTGAGCCTGCTCACTGTAAGAATGCATGTAGATACTTTTGAGCAAT
This sequence comes from Periophthalmus modestus, assembly GCA_019594935.1. Classification (NCBI taxonomy): domain Eukaryota; kingdom Metazoa; phylum Chordata; class Actinopteri; order Gobiiformes; family Gobiidae; genus Periophthalmus; species Periophthalmus modestus. Next base: position 8,322,571 of record JAIEZT010000026.1, on the reverse strand, counting down.
GAAAGAAATTGTAATTGGATTGGTGGTAAATAATTTTCATGCCATTCTCCGGAATATTTTAGGCAAAGCAATAACATCAAGGAAATAAGCCGGTGGTGGATCAGTAACCAAAAAAGTTACATAGTACACCTTTAAATTCAATATTAAGAGCAGAAATACAATGAGAGTAATAATATGTTACCTCTAAGCAGGGCACCCTCCTCTATCATCAGTCTCTTCCACCTGGAGCCTCCACATGTGTAAACTAGCGCCCGCACAAATGCTCGCCCGCACAACCGCAGAGTATTGGCATTATTCTGGCTCTCAATCTGTGCCACACATAGTATGCACAGCAGAACCACCACAACTGCACGTCCCATTGAAATGAAAAAGGCTCTCTTTAAATCTTGAGATGAATGTGCTGTTTATTGAACTGCTTGGCCCAACCGTTTCTTTTATAGACGTGCAAAGGTTGTCTTTCGGGTAAGAAACCCGGAAATATAATGTTATCTTGGGTAATTGCCATTTGCCTTTAGAAATGGATATTATTCTCCACATTTGGCACATGTGTGGGAACTAAAAAAAACCATTGATGGACCTAAATGACCTAAGAAAATCCTACTTCTTAATGTTGAGCATATGTTTTTTATTGTCAGGGATAAGAAAAGTGTTTGCTTAAGGATTACTGTAAATCTGCTTTCCACAGCAAGTGATCCTCTGCATGGCAACATAGTGCACTGTGGCCACTATCACACAAATAAATCTGTGATTAACTGCCCGTGTGGGTGTTTCCAAGTACTCATTTCCAGCACCTTTCTAAATACTAAAAGGACATTGAGCTCTCTCTCAGATGGTGTAATGGCAAAAAAAATAAATAAAAATGTAACAATTAATGTGAATAAACAACAAACCCTGCTAATGTGTACCACCATGTTTGGCAAATGTTTTTGTTTTGTTGTTGTTGTTGTTTTTTTTTTTTTACATGTTTTTATCCGTCTATTTATTGCTATTGTTATTTATCTATTTATTCATTTATTTATTTTTTAAATAATAGTATTTTTCTTTTTAGTTTAAAGTACTTGCGTTGTAGTAGGGGGGCGGGACTGAACATCCGGGGCTTTGGCTGACCCCTTACGTGAACCCGTCGGATTGCAAACATGGCGGAGGTAAGAAAGTGAAATAAATAATTGCAAAAATACATTTATAAGACAACATATTTTTCATCTGCATAGCTGCAATGCTTTTGACTGTAACTGTAACAAATCTAGTCATGTATACGCTATTTCCAATGCTATAAAATCTAATATTTTGAAACAACTCTGTTTATTAAACTTCGGGGTTGGCTAATCTAGCTCCGCTAGCCAATGCTTCTGCGGCATTAACGATGTTTCCCCTCGGTCGCTTGAACAACTGGAAAGCCTCGACATAAATCTCTTTATTTGTGTGTTATGTGTTCCTCCAAACAAAGGGGTGTGGTTATTGCATTTATTTTGATAGCGCAGATTGTTATTACATGCATGTCCAAAATGAGCTAACGCTGCTCTAGGAGCGAGGTCTTCAAACTTGTTATCTTTGGTTACTTAGTTGGACATAAAACTTTGTTAATGCTCACGCAAGGGTTTAACTCATATAATCGGTAAAGGCATTCTTAAAAGAGGACCAGAGTTTGTTGCAGGATGATCCCAGAGTCTTTGTTTCGTTTTTAGTCTATGCTTTAGTCCATGCTTTAGGTCAGGCGCGCTTTTTCTTAACCCGAGACGACATCATGTGTCTGCAGTCCACTATTGTTTACAAGCATATAACTCAATTTCTATTATACAACTGTAATGCTTTAAATAAGAATTTATAATGTAACTTTTTGTGTTTCAGTCCTCCTTTGGCAATTTGAGTCCAGGTAAACTATTATTATATAATGTTGTTGTTATTGTACATTGAGTTTTTGCTAGAGAAATTGTAGATTTTTAGAGATTTTATTGCTGTATTGTGGAATTCATTTTACCATGTGATTTTTTTCAATATCTAGAATATATTGCTTATAACATGGTAGCTTTATATATAGCGGGCATGTCCAAACTATGGCCTGGGGGCCAAATGTGGCCTTCAGACCAATTATTCTTAGCCCTCTGCCTCTAGGTGAATTGGCCCATATTACTGTAAGTAGTACTTTGCACTGCATGTTTTAGAAATCTACCTTGATAAAGTAAATATTAAGTGTATCCTGTTAAGGATCAAAGCATGAATAAAAGTCTGGTGGCTCATTGTAACCTGTTATTATGCATTGTTTTGACCACAGGTTTATGGCCCTTGATCGGCCCTCACCCTGGTCTGGGTTTTGATATGTGGACCTTAATGAAAAAAGTTTGGACATGCCTGATATATTGTAATGGATTCATGGTTTCCAAGTAGCTGTTTTATCTCTTTCATTCATGAAATCAATTACAGGAGGTTCAGCAGGTTCTGATGACCATGATTTCGACCCATCAGCAGACATGCTTGTGCATGACTTTGATGACGAGAGAACCCTGGAGGAAGAGGAGATGATGGAGGCAACTGATGAAGCTAATGCTAATGAGATAGATGACCTTGCACGGGTAAAGTACAAAAAACGCATTTATATTACATGCTACCTCATATTTATTCGACATTTTTGTAACAGACAAATATATTTTTAACACTACATATTTATATTGTGTAGGCGTTTGCTTTGTGATCTGGGTAGTTCTTGGCCTAAATTCAAATTTGATCATAATGGTTCTTCATTCAATCTTCAATCTTCATAATTTGCTTGCAACAATAGTCCTGCAGTTTAGTGAGTTATTGCCCTGTTCTCATTTAGTATGAACGAGTGGTACTAGCAATGAATAGTATGTTTTACTTACTGTACGTAGTGTACACATTTATTAACAATGGCCAATCCTGAAAACGAAAATCCACTGTATGAAGGGGGAGCTCCCAGACCCAAACTTTTATAAAACAGCTTTCATTTAATGCTAAATAAGTGCACATTTGTTTTCTATCAGAATACTTGATCACATTATTCTACAGACATAACAAGCTACTTTTATTACACAGGAGGGAGAGATGCCAATTCATGAGTTATTAAGCATGTATGGTTATGGAGGCGGTTCACCAGCAGAGGATGATGAAGAGGAGGATGAAGAACCTGAGGAAGAGGAGGAGGATGATGAAGAGGATGAGGAAGAGGACATGGACAACGATGAGAGCAGCCGGAGCACTGGAGAGCTCAAACGAACCGGGGTATGGGCAGGAAGAATATGTAAAATAAATCAGAATGAAGGCATACAGTATATTTTCTACAAGTTTAAAATAGATGTCGTGCAGCTTCCGCATTTTGAGCATGGTGACAAAAACCTATAGGGCATTTTTAATCAAAAATTGAATTAAAAGTTACATGTTTGTGAAATATAGAGCGGATGTAAATATTCTTATACTCTGATGCAACTGCAATATTAAGCGAGGATTTCTACATTACATGCCAAACACATTCAAACACATACCTCCTGGTGGAGTGTGGATCCTGTGTCGATTTGTCTCAAGTTGTCGCAATACAGTGGGCTCCTTTTCAGGGTCCTTGTATTATGGTGTCACTTGCCAGCTTGACTCAATGTGATGCCTGTCTACTCTTGGAAGCAAGGATGACAGAACCAGAGAACCACATCTCCTTACTGACTTGAACCCAGAGCCAGTCTTGTGAGCAGCTCCTTGACTCTCTGGTGACAGTGGCAAAATCGAAGTCCATGTCCTTTGCCATGACGGCAAGGGATGCAGTCAGCCAACCTTTACCTGTGTTCAGCATGATACATGGGGTTGTCATGGTGCAATTAAACCGAAGGGTCCTACTTCTTCTACTCCATCATAAAAATGGTAAACAAAAGGGAAAGCGGTCACATCATCATGCAAGTCCTGATCGGAAACAGCCATTGCAGCTGTCAAACTGATTTAACATTCTTGACATGAACGAGTTTCCATCATAATCAAATCACAAGGAGTTACCATCCCCTTTTAGATCCTCACGGGACATCACAGCAGCACCCACTGCATTATGACAACAAAATCGGAGTAATTCCCAAGTCTACGAAGATACTACAAAATGTGGAAAAGAGGACAAAAAGTCCCCACCAAAACATGTGATTCATCATCAAACAGCACGGCCTTGGTTTGTACGGGGACAGCGTCCTTCACTGAATAAGACCGGTCCTGGGTCCTCATCGGTTAGTCTTTGGTACACCATGTAGCCATCTCATGGGCTGAAGGGAAGTGGCACCTTGGAGTTCAGGTATCACACATAAACATTGTGCTCACAGACACACTGACCAATCGTGCAGACATATCCAATGTGATGGTGCAGATCGACTACAATGACATTAAACTGCAACAGTCCGAGGTGTTGGAAAGTAACATTAAATCATCTATAGACAGGGTGCTAAAGTCTGGAAAACAATGTGTAATATCTGGTCCAATTCCATCTCCCAGTTTCGGTGACATGAAGTGTAGTTGGATTCGCCAACTTCACATCTGGCTTGAGGGTTATTGCAGATCTCTAGGAATTCTTTTTGTGAATAGTCTTTCTGGATTCTGGAAGAGGAATAAGCCAATTGCCCGTGATGGCAGTAATTTAAACAGGGACGGAAAAAACTGTCAAACTGACGCTGGAGTCTGCACCCAGTAGCCCTATTGAGTGACTCTTTTTGCATAGAATAAACAGCGTCTTATGTGACTCTTTCACAAAATCTGCACCCACCGGCTTAGATATCACATTAAAACAAAGGTGCAGATTTCACGTAGAATATCACGTAAACATGAAAAAAATTTGGGGAGGTCATGTAACTGGGTTGATACCAATATCACTAACAAACTTAATCCCCAGGTGTCAAATCGATCCTGATCAAACGCAAATAAGACTAGTATCCCTAAAGAGTCAGGCCTATTTGATATACAAAACTTCAAGCCGGGAAGGGACTGGGAATTCTACATATGAATCTACATTGTATCACATCTAAATTAGATTACAATAATGTCTGGGCAACTCAAACAGATCCAAATATAGTTGTATTTTCTGAAACCTGACTATCAAGTGATAAGAAAATTTAAGGCAATTTGAAGACGGTGGTGTTGCCATTTATGTTAAACATCATTTGCCTGTGGACCATCTATTCTCCTTCTCAAACCCTGAATGTTTTGAATATGTGTCTCAGCTAACTGTAAATGATCACAATAAAAAATGGCTATTGCTGATACTTATTGTGCATCTTCAGCACCCAAAATGTTCTTGATGCTTTCTAAACTGTAAAATGATGAGGTCCTAATAATGGGCGATATAAATATTAACTGGCTGGGGAAAGATTCTGAAACTTTAAAAGACCTCTGCAATGGCCTGAATTTCACACATCACACAATTTCTATTGTGACCAGACCTGACCCTAGAAGTTTAAATAAAGGTACACTCATTGATATAATCTTGACAAACCAACCCCCTAATTATAAGGGAAATTGTGTTTTCCCACTGGATTTTGGCAACCACTGTCCAGTTGGGTGTATTCAAAAGACAAAGGTTAAAAAGACACATCAGTGTGTAAAGGTGAGAAGATTATATAAACATTTCAATGAGCAAGCCTTCATCTCTGACCTGTATTACAGTGATAATAACAGGTTAACATCAGCATTCCCTGACCCTGATATGTGCTTAAATATTTTTTATTCATACATTTAATGAACTGACATGCACCTAAAAGAAACATTGGAATGAAAAGCTGTAATAATTCTTGTTTCAATAAGGAGAGAAATTGCAAGATTAATTAGAGAAAGAAATGCTGCCTGGAAAACTGCACACACAACTAGGTCAGATTTGGATTGGGATTTTTCATTAATTATTATAATTTTTTAAAAATCTTCGTCAACAGTTAAAATTCAGCAAAGTTCTGGAGAACATTACGATCCCTCTCAGAAGCTAGTATTCATTACCGACCAATATTTTATTGGATTCAGCTATTGCAAATGGATGATAAGGTGATCTTGGTTATGTTGAGTCTGAACCTCTGGCACACAGCAGTTGAATTTTCTCTTTAAGAACTTTCACTTACATGGAGGTCTTAAATGCACTCCGTTCCATAGACCCAAAAAGACCACGGGAGCTGATGAACTTGATCCAAAACTTCTATTACTAGCTGTCCTAGATTTAATGAAATCAATTCAAATGGCAGTTAAACCAGAATTATAGAAAAACGGCACATTTTGCCTTTTATATAAAAAAGGGACAACGAAATATGTAAATAATTTCCAGTCAGTGTCTAAATTACCTTGTCTTGCAACTTTTTAGAAAAGTTGGTTGCAAATCAAATTGCAGTTTATTAAGATAAATGTGGGTTTCAGAAAAGGGCATAGTACTGTCACTGCAACCACAAAAGTTTTCATTTTCACAGCCCTTGGTGACAAACAAGATTTTGATTTAGTAGATGATAAAATTCTCTTGAAGTGCTTGAAGCATTTCTTTCAAACAGAACCCAATGGGTTTAAATCAGTTTTTTAACTAAGTAAAAGAGTGATCCAAAGCTCAATTTGGGGCCTGCTACCTTCTACTATATTTATTAATTCTATTGGTTGCAATTTAAGAGAAAGCCTCGTACATTTATATGCAGATGATGCTGTCTCGTATGCAAGCCCTCCCTCTGCTGATCAGGTGATTTTAAAACTGCAGCAAGATTTTAATGAAATCTGAAATCCCCTCAAAAATGTTAACATTGAATGCAAATAAAACTATAATTTTTTTTTCTAAAAACATGTGATGTGCAAGCTACAAATCTTTATACACTAAATGGTACATAGGTTGAAAGAGTCAACATCTATAAATATTTTGTATATCGGAAATCAAAATGATCTTTTTATTGTAGAAACAAATCTTGTATCCCAATTGCAATTGAATTACAGAAAAGCAACACTGAGGACAATGTACTAAATTATGGAGATACATTTGCAGACTTCAGCCTCTACTTTGAAACCTTTAGATACACTCTTTTGTGCTGCCCTTTGTTTGATAACAGGTAATGAATTTAAAACCCATCACTGTACACTCGGAATGCTTCAGACCAAGCACATTTTAGCATTTCTCATGCTTTGCAAAAAAGTCGCCTGACTTGTTTTCAGGGCACTGATGAAAGTATAATTAATAATTTTTTTTGTCAATATTGTCCACCTCTTTAATAGTACTAGTTGTTGCATAACTTTATTTTCCAATACCAGCTGCGGTGTAGATTTATTGTCTTTTAATGATTCCCTGTATCTGTGTAGGGTGAGGGCATGAAAAGTTCCTCTGGCGAAGAGGTGCAGACTCCCCCCGAGGGTCGCACACGTCCCGTCAGATCACTTGGCACAGCAGAACTTATTCGTCCTCAGAAATTGAAGTACTTTGATAGTATGTATTGTAAATTTGTTATTTAGTGCATACATTTTATTGTTACATCAGTGATTTAGAACAGACTATTTGTTGTATATTATTTGTTGTTTTAGATAATAATGATATTGAAGAGGAATCTGATGAAGATGAGGACTATGTTCCGTCTGAAGATTGGAAAAAGGTTTGAGGTCCTACTTTATACTACACATACTGTGTATTGCATAAATTAGCACAACTATATTCACTTTCTTGTCAAACAGGAAATTATGGTAGGTTCCATGTATCAAGCAGAAACTCCTGTTGGGCTGTGCAAATATAAAGAGAATGAGAAGGGTAAGAACCTACTATGTATAGTTTAGTCTGCTGAACTCCATGCAGTGTCATCACAATATAATCAAATTTTGTTTGTCATTTTTGATTGCCTTTTCCTAGTTTATGAAAATGATGACCAGCTTCTGTGGAACCCAGAGCGTCTGTCTGAAGACAAAGTAGTTGAGTTTTTGGCTGAGGCATCCAAGCGGACAGGAGAGGAAAAAGGAGTGGATGCCATTCCAGAGGGAGCTCATATCAAAGACAATGAACAAGTAAGAGCGTAGAAGGAATGTTGTGTCATTTCTAGTAGATGCCTTTGCAAACCAATGTTTAATTTTCTTTAGGCTTTATATGAACTGGTGAAGTGTGACTTTGATACAGAGGAAGCTTTAAGGAGGCTGAGGTTTAATGTCAAAGCTGCTAGAGGTAAGTATTCAATATGGTCTTTAAAATCTTAATGTAGACTATTCAAAGTAAAATGATAACTTTTCTTATTCCGGTGAACAGAGGAACTCTCAATTTGGACAGAGGAAGAATGTCGAAATTTTGAACAGGGACTGAAAACATACGGGAAAGATTTTCATTTAATACAGGCCAACAAGGTAATTTGTGCCAATATTAAATTTTCTTCTGCAATTTCTTGCTTTGTGATTACTGGATGCTGGGGGGAAAACTTGCAGTTTTTACTGACAATAGGTTAAAGTCAATGGTTAATTTTGAATTAAATCTTTCAGGTGAGAACTAGGTCTGTAGGAGATTGTGTGGCCTTTTATTACATGTGGAAGAAGTCTGAGCGTTATGATTTCTTTGCACAGCAAACCAGACTTGGAAAAAGGAAATACAACCTTCACCCAGGTGTCACGTAAGTCTGCCTCTGCAGTAGTATTAACATAATATCTAGTTGAAGATTAACTTCACCATGATAAGTAATTTGGTGCTGCGTTTTGGGCTACTTGTGAAGTGAAGGTGTATGTGTTTCCAGAGATTACATGGACAGATTGTTGGATGAAACGGAGAGTGCTACGTCCAGTCGAGCAGCGTCCCCTCCACCTGCCACATCCGGCAGCAGCACGAGTCACTCTGAGAAAGAAGATGGTAGCGGTCACAACGGTTTGTCCATACAAAGTCTCAACAGACACCTTTGAATTTTGCCAATCCTAATCTGTTCTCATCACATTCACAGGTGTTACAAACCACAATTCAAGCCACTCTGTGGATGGTGCCCAATTATCTGCAGCACATCAAGTGAAGCCTGAACCGCCCCAGCCCAATGGTCCTTCTTACCCAATTTTGGAGGCACGTCCTCACATTTTAGAAAACTCCAATGGCTGCAGCCAGACTAGTGCACCCATCCATGACCGAAATGGGTCTATGGAACCTCCAGTAGAGCACTCTACAGCAGATCCAGCTCTGGAGCTTGAGAGACCAACCAAAAGGTGTCGAACTGAAGCAGAGCATTTGCCTTGTCATGAAATGGAGACAAATACCCAGGAGAACTGAATTGTGCTCAGTGTAACACATTGACATGGATTTATTGCCTCAGTGATCTTAGGAGGGCAATTTCAAACTGAAGCAGAAGAACTTTATTTAAAAAGGTCATTGACTCTTTTGACCAAGGCCTCTTCATGTATTGGCTGCCTGAGAAGCTCATCCCAAAGCACCACACTGCGAACGCATTCTGCACATCTTCCATCTTTCTCCATTTTGAACTCTTGACTAGAACCTGTCTTCTATTTGTACACTTAAAAACTCCCAATATTTTTTATACTTAAGAGATATTTATATTTTTTAACATAAAATAAAATGTATGATGTTTCGCTGCCTAAGCCATTTAAGCATTTGATTAAACAAGATCTGTTGAAAATGGACTTCAATATGTGCTTAACTTATCAAAAAGCAAGCAAGGCAAAGACTATCGCCAGCTAGCAGTCGCACTTTGATAGATTGTTCCTCATGGAGTGCAAGTGAAACCCAGCAGAACCTTTCCACTCCTTGACATGTAATGAACTGTACAATACCTGATCTCATTAATAAACCAGTAGGTTTGTTTGTGTAAAGACTGACATCAGTGATGTCCTGTATTATTAACTCATTATGTTGAAGATTGCTGTATTTTTGAATTTTCATAGTCGGTGCTTGACAGTTGTTTTTACTAGACAGAAAGTCTGTTTTTTTAATGTAAACATTGCATAAATTTCTTAACTAAAGCAGTTGGTACATTTTTATAACCATTTGCTTGTCTGTATTGTCTGGTTGCTTTTGTATGCCATGCTTTTTTTGATCTGTTGTGGAGATGGATGCGTCATCCGAAAATGACTTTCCATCTGCAGCCATCCATCAGCGCTTTGGCCGTATGACTTCCGATTATGACTTTTCATTAAGAGAACATGTTCTGCTCCTTTGTGAAGCTAGCGTCTTCAGTAAATGGGTTCTTGAAAGTAGACTTTTACATATCTTTTTCACAGGTTTAATTTATTCTTTGGTAAAGTAGCCGCCTAATGTGAGTTATTCGTTTGTACCACAAACATTCAGACTCGTGATTAGTTTTCCTCAAAAATTGACCATGTAGTTACTTTGAAAATGTTTATTTTTCTGTAAATGACATAAATAAATGTATGTGTATTCAAAGAATGACCACCAGTTGTATTATGTTGCCTGTTTAACAATTGCAGTAAATTCATCAATAACAGAAGCAATATTTGTAAACAGTACTTTTAATTTTTTTTTTTATTTGTAAAAAATACAATGGGACACAATTTAAATTAAAAAAAACAACAACATTTTTTGACATGCTTATGGATATATGTGGCTAAAACTCAAAAATCTGTAATCTATAAAAGGTTATATGATGATTAGTGCTGATTAATCCTCTTCAAAATGGGCCTTTACTCTTGTCATGCATTTTCTGTAAAGTCCAACAGTTTCAGTAGGTCAAATAAACTGAACCAATTGCTCATACCTGTTGCACTTACTTATTTTGCCTTGTGTAAAAGTGAGGTATGAATACACCAGGCTGCCAGCAATACTATGGGAGACGACAATGGTTTGGAGAGAATAAGAAAAGAACGAGTGATACATAAAGACTGAATTGATAACAGCAGGTTTACCTGATATTGAGACCAAGAAAGTTAGTCCAGGTGAAAATGTAATCTCCGCCAAATACCATCCCAATGTATGTCACTAGGATATTCTATTGATTTTGATGAGGAAGCTTGTTAGAGCATGAATACCATAATTAAAACCACTGAAATGTAGTAAAATTACTTGCCTTGATGCAGCCTATTATACTTGTGGTAAGTGCTGAATTGTACTGTGTGCACAGTAAGATGGAGTACATCAAAATAAAGCTGAATGTGAAAATCAGAAAAGAGTCAAGCTAAAATATTTGGAAAAATCCATCTGGGAAAAAAAAAAAAAAGATTTTACCCCATGACACATGAAAGCACAAACTGCAAGACAAACATCGCATCTGTCCATCCATCAAACTCCAGGCTCTGTGTGTGTCACAAAACAATAAATCTGAAAAATCTGAATCAAAATCATTTTTAAAATTTTTTTTTACTGAGTCCTGACCATTTCCAAATCACCCATATAGTAAGAGTATGCCATAGTGGGAAAAATCATAATCAAAGCATTGTAGTAGAGAAGTCCATATTTACCAAGTTCCTGTAAAAAACATAACAATATCAATGTCACATATTTCATGTCATTATCATTAACGCCACTCACCCTGGACTCAAGTTTCTGTTTTGTATAAGCTCCATTGGCTGCTGTCATAACATTGTTCAGCATTACAAAAATATATCCCTCTATATCAAAGGCTAAATCAGAGCTGTAATAAAATAAATAAATAAAAACAAATAGCATAGGCCCACAGGCTTTACATTTAGGGTTTAGGCCACAGCCTACCTGGCAGCAACAAAGGCCCCAAAGATCATGGTGAACACTGTCATTTTTATGGAAGTAGAAAAAGATTTTCTGTGAAGAAAACAACAAGGATTTAGTTCTGAGCTGTGCTCCCTATGAGTACAACTAAGCACTAGACCTGACTTACTTGAGCAGGAGACCTTCAAATACCATTGTGAGTAAAATACTGAATCTCCTCAGAACAGTGAACATGGGTAAACTGGGGGGAGAAAAAAGCAAGTTAAAGCAGGGTGCCGTTTGTAAATCACAAAATCTAACAAGATCTAACTTGAGCTTCTGTGTTCCAAAGAGTCCTGATATTTGATTGCCAACATAAAGCAAAGGCAAAGGAAACATCTGTAACAATAATGAACAAATAGTTATTTAATAATGGTAATTACATAATTATTAACCATGAAAGTAACTAGATCCATAGTATAAACTCACCTTCCTTGGTATACTTAAACTTATACCTGGAAATGAGATCACACCAAACATCTTCCCAAGCCTCAAAACTAAGATTGTAGCAAACATCTGCGGTATAAACAAAACAAAATGCGTGTAGAGATGCAGTCACACGTTTGTAATAAAGACGCTGTATTAAGCATCAGGTTTTGGTGTTTTTTTAGTGAGTTTAAAAGTTACCTGACCGATTCCAACACATGTTGATGATGGAAAACTGTAGAAAGAAAATAATTTGTACCCAATAGTGTGTTATATTTTGTTAAGCAGCAAATTTCATATATGATTTTATCATAAAACTCTCCAGAAGTCTGAGACTTGCCTGAGGTGAACTTTGACCCTGTGGCGGTTGTTGTACCTACCTGTAGTTAGTGAGGACGCTTTTGTTGACGACCACAATAAGAAACGAGCTGACTCCGTAAAAGGCCGCAGACAACAGTTTAGGGAAAAGCCCAGTATTATTTAATGAGTCCTTTTCAGACTTTCCTTGTGCTTGTTTCGGCACTGTTGACTCGTTACGCTCCTCTCGGTGCCTCTGTCGCTCTGCCATGTTTTTCACTGCACGAAGGACCGGATGGTGTCGCGCATGCGCAGTGGTCACACCCAGCCACACATCTGGACCTGACTGTACAAACTATATACAGTATTCATGACAAAATACATGTACAGTTTATGATCTGTGCCAGCAGTATTGCACGATAATACTTAAGGGATATCTTATATGGATTTAGTCACCAGTGAGCTTTGGTGCTTTGTTTTTTTTCTGATACTCAATACAGCAAATTTCTCGCACCAAATATTTTTACATTTTACAAACAATTAGCAAACAATCTAAATGTATGTAAAGGGTTTTATTTTATTTCTATTTTACATTGTCTCAACATGAAGACTGCAAATGCAATGACAAATGGCTCAATGTACCCCGTTTCCTGTAAGATTTTTGTGAAGACATGAAAATGATTTGATTTGAAATAACCATGATTGGCAGAGAGGATAGAACACCTCTAAAGCATTTTATTAGAAGAGGGACGTTTGAAATTATTACCATCATGTGGCCAGAAAGTCCTACATAAAACTGCTCCAGTTAATTTGTATCAGGGCACTGGCAGCAAGTCTTTACAAAGCACAACATAATTTAAATTAAGTCACTTTTTACATATATTCCTCCCACACTCCCTGTCCCATGTGAAATATATACCTACTTCATTGAAATAAGATGTTCACTAGAAGTGCTGACACAAGTGGCCAAAGCACCATTAGCTTACATTACATTCTGTAGCTGTGGATTGTTCCACAATGACAGCAATGACAATTCAGACAAATAATGCATTTGTGCTGCAGTTTGGACCAAAATCATTAGACAGTGAGCATGATTAGGAACCAACAATCAGGACATGTTCTTTGAGATCTGAATTTTTTCTTTTTTTACTTTTTTTTTTTTTTTTTTTTAAACAGATACTCCAAGATATGTATCAGTCTACAATAGTCAATCACAACTAAAATTAAACAGTTTAAGTTCAACTGTTCCGGTGTAAAATGTGCCAAAAAAATAAACCAAGATTATTTAAAACTATCAGCAACAAGCTGTCCATTTCACACATTCAGGGTCACACATACACACATACATTCACACCATTTAAAACAAAAAAATACAACAATTGCTTAGTGGTCCTAAGTTTTACAGTCTGTATGACCTAAGAAGACCAGTCTAAAATATACATTGGGCCCTGGAACACCCTGAAAACACAGGCAGCACATCAGGGATACAAAACGAACCACTGGTCCACCAAAAAAGGCAAGCTATTAAAAAAGGAAAAGAGGCATGTACTTCTCACTGCACGACAAGCAGAAAAATACCACTTCACCTGAATACCCATTTTCAATTCCAACCCCCAAAAAATGGGCAGCCAAGTTTAGGATAAGCTTAATTACACTTTAAAAAGCAAGTTTAGCCATATTTCAGTAACTATTAAAAGTCCTCTATGTAGTGTAGTGCTACAACATCAGTGTTATTACTGGGGAAAACTCCAGTATAAATGCAATACTAGGCTAAAGTCATGAAGAGCACAAAAGCTGTACGGAAAAAGCTGCACTTCAACCAATTTGAAGAAAATCAAGCAGCACAAAACATCAGTTAAGTATGCATAATATGTGGGGCAAATAAAATAAAAATGAAAACATCCCTGCTTTCATGTTCCTAGGTACAAAACTTCAGTGTAACAAGAGGTCCATTTTCCATCTGCTCGTCTTTGTTCTCCTCAACTTAAAGTCTGAGTCCTCAGGTGTTGTGGGGATGTGGGATGACTATACAGTATTTTTTTCATTGTTTTCTTTTATACTTGAGGATGTGGTAAGCATGCAAGCCTCGTAGAGAGAGGGGGCCCGGAGGGGCGGATGGGTGGGCAGGTGGTGTGGACAGGCCTAGGCCAAAGCTGGGAAGGCTTCAGGGTCATCCACATTAGGGACTGACACTCCACCGGCCTGTCAAAAGAAAAGAAAAAAACAAAAACAAACTTTAAACAAATCTTATAATCTGAAAAAAGCAAACGAAGCAGTTAAGGAAGCTGTAACATTAACAACTAACCCACAAAACAAACTAGATTTTGATAACAACTCAGAGGATGAGTAAAAGCTACATTATACCATAATCTCCAGCGCCACGAGTCTGGTTCCATGCTATCACAGGACTTAACAAGCCACAATTGGGTTCCCAACTCAGTGGTTTTCTATCCTATTCATCCCAACTGCACTTTGTTGTTAAAGCTGTGAAAACAGCTTTTATTGTTACCTTTTCAGAGCGTCCTCCCCCTCGTGCTGTTCTGCTGCCTCCCCCACCACGGCCACCCCTGCCTCCACGAGCTCCCCCACGTCCACGGCCAGGACGGCCCAGGTCTCCAAAGTTTATTTCAAGCTGGGATGTGATGTCGTTAGCTGGTTTGCGGAAATGATGATCACTTGATTCATCGGGAGTGCCCTGAACAACAAGTAAAAAAACAAAGAATAAGCATTTACAAATATAAGTCATATAATGATTTAGCTGATACAGTGCGCTGTACCGAGGGCAAACACTGTCAGCTCAGTCCTTGTTAACTGGACATCATCATCATAGATACAATACTGCCTACAATGGAAGCATAGCCAGACTGGACTGGACTAGAATGGACAACTATCACAATGTGAGGGTTCACGTCTCTGAGTGCCGAACAGATCATAAATAAACTCCTGCTTTATGGCTCCAGTGTCATGGCTCGTGTCTTCGACTCTCTAACTACTACAATTTATTCTACACTGTACTGTAGAATACATTTTCTGTAGTAATTTAAAAAAAATAAAAATGTATACCTTGTGGTAAAGCGTGCTGGGCTCTACTTCAGTCTCTGGAGGGTCGATCAAAGCTCCAACTGGCCTCTGCACATAGTTTAAAAACAAGTGTTATTCAGCAATTACTCTAAAAAACACACACTTAACTGTACAAATGGCTTACATCTTCACTCTTGGACTTGTGCAGGACATATCCTTTCTTCCACTGGCTGTCGGCTCCCTCATTGGGTTTGCGAATGTTGAACTCGACTTTGGTGCGCTCCTTGTCCTGCATAGCCTTCCACTCGTCCAGAGTCATCTCTTTGGGACCTTCATTCTTTACTTCTTCAACCTCATTTTCTCTGAAACAAGTTCAAATAGGACAGACTTGCGTGAACTTCCAACAAAGCAATCCTCTTAGCTCTATGCGCAGTGCCTAATCCTGAAGCCAGCTTGTCAGACAATGTTTATCCCACTTGCACCAATATTAGTGACAAAAAATAATGTCATGTCTTTTATTGTCAAGGAGGCAGCTGTGTAGGTTTGCCTTCTGTGTCTTGGAAAAGTAAAATGGAAAGCCAATATCAATGCAACTGGGGTCTCATGGTCTCACTTGAACGAGGAATTTCAAATATCAGGGTTCTAAATTTTGCATTTGTACTTTTTATACTTTAAAATAAGCCCTGGTTATTAAAAACATCCAAACCAAATTGATAGAAGTAAATAAATACCAAGTTGTAATCTTTCTAAAAAGCTACAACTTGAATACCCACTTGTTTTCAGAGCCAGCAGGAGCACTCTCCTCTCCCTCAGGGGCCGTCTCAGGAGCAGGAGTCGGCTCAGCCTCACTGAAAAGAGCCAAGAGCCTTGAAATAATGTGCTCCAAGGTACAAAAAAAAATTAAATAAAGAAGTTTAAAAGGTCCAAGATGTTTCTCACCTGATCTCATCCTTTACAGAGCCCCAGTTGTTTGAACCACTGCCACCACGCTTTTCATCACTCTTCTGGTTGCTTGAGCAAAATGAGAAAAAAATAAAAAAATAAAATTAATACCAAGTTTGATTTAATTGAAAATACTAATTTAATCTGGACTTACGATTTGTCATTGCCGCTGTGTCTGTCAAAATCTCGCTTCCCACGTGAATCAAATCCGTCTCCACGACCCATTCCCCGTCCTCGACCACCACGCCCACCCCTGCCACCACCACGCCCTCTGGGGGGCCTGTCTCCAGAAGGCCTACAACACAACAAGGTAATTTTATCGCACATTTCTGTATACAAGGTAAGTGCTTACAATAATCCAACAAAATACACCCAGACCTTTGAATCTTAGATGTAGGAGCTTATAGTTTATCAGGCAATAAAAATGTAAGAATAAGCAATAAGCAAAACCCATGTTTGAACACTATATTGAGTAAATAAAAGTTCCTTTTAACAGACCAATGTGTTGTTTACACATATTTTGACATGTTTGAGAATCCTTCTGCAGCCTTCTAATTGGGATGGAGGACAACAAACACAAACGCTGGATTAAGGAGGCCATTCTGCATTTGGATCCCCATTAGTGGCAAAGTGGTTGCTAGTCTTCCTGGGGTTGAGATCCTGAAATGAGCCCATAGGACAGTAAACAGAGACGAGAGGGCATATCAACTTTCAAGGACCTAGGATGCTGTCCGGGAGAAGTCTGACTGCAAACCGCTAGTCTCCTTCCAATGCAGGTAGGAGAATAGCGACAAAATGATAACATCATGTGACCCTTCTGCAGGAGGATGCAGAAGGCATCAGAAACATTTCAAGGTATGTGTAAACAGCACACAGGTCCGTTAAAACCTCTTCTCTTGAACCTCTTCTACCTCTAGTCTGAAGTATTGTGTTGAATTCAATATCAATGGCAAGTGAAAAGCAGGGGAGTGAGAACCTAGTTTGGGAACTGGAGACCTGAAACATACAACAACAAAACTCTGAAATTCACACCCTGTGGTCTCAATACAGGTCATGCACCTGCTGCCTGCTCTGCATCTGTAAATGCATTTGATAGCCCCCAGAAGCAGGTCACTCAGGTTTTACTCACTTGTCCGTGGAGAACTCTCCACCTCCTTCGGTCTTGTCCTCAGAGGGTTTCTCAAAGCGCCGCTCTCGAGGAGGTCTCCGGTCAGGCCTCTTGTCGGCAGGCCGCCCCTCACCTTGTCCACCCTGGTGCTGAGGACCAGGCTGGCCCTGCTGATCCTGTCTTCTGCCGACCCGTCTAATACCTGCCAATCACAGAGCGTGCAAGATCTGTCAACTGGCTGTCAGAGTCTTATGACCAGTTAAGTCACAGCTAATAAAATATACAAGACTGGATACTTTCATATATGGAAGTGAGTCATGAAAGGCAAAAACAACAGCCCGTTTGTTTAACATGACCTCTGGAGCAGCAGTGTTGTTTTGCAGAACATACAGCCTGTCTGCACACTGTAAACACAAATGCTGGACTAACATTTATATTTTCAAAGAAGCTCACAGACTGAGAGGAAAGCACGTTTGTCTTCTTACAATTACACGACAGGACTCTTCACTGTTTAGCTCTGCACATCCATCTGGAGCTAACTGAGCTAGCAGAACCTGCACATGACAGAACAGCAAATGTGCACTTAAACTGGTGACTGAGGCTGACAGGACCCGCTCGTACCTTCTTTCTTGAGTGGAACTGGGGGCTGGGACTCATCTTTTTTGTCCTGCAGCGGGGTTTTCCTGTCTTTCTGAGATTCTTTCTTCGGCTGCTTTGCGGCTTGAGCCGCGGTTTTGGTTGAACCAGCAGCGGCCGCCTCCTTCTTCTTGTTTTCTGCCGCCTTCAGGATCTCGTACGGGTCGGTCTCATCGTCCAATAGCTGGTCGAACCGGTTGGTCACGACACAGCCGAAGCCTTCTTGCAGGTGTCCGGGCATGATGGCGCCCCTTCAGCGGGATTTACCTCCGATTCTACGAGGCTTGATGCAAACAACTAGCGGGATGCTGCCACAAGATGGCTGGGAGAGCTGCCCCTTCTCTTCCGGTGCGAGCACCATCCGGGACACCGCGCGGCCCACCAATCTTTGCACGAGCTGCGCAATGTTTTTATTGACATTATGTAATCATGTGGTCTGCGAAGCTGTCAGAGTCTCTTTTGTAAACTCTGACCACGTGTCGAGAGAAATTTCCGCTACAGATTCTGCACTTATAGATATAATGCAAAAGGTACTGTATAGTCCTCAAATACAGGTGAAAGTGAGTGAGCGGATACAAGGCAAATAGGGCACACATCATAGCAATGCAGCTCACTGAGTGGGTATAGTTTTAAGCAGTTTAAGACTGTAAGAGTAATAACCTAAATCATATCAGCAAGTCATCACCCTGGAGATTAAAAAAATATATACATGTGTGTAGGACCAGTTGTTGCACCTTGTTAGTCATCTGCAAGGTGAATAAAGATGTACAACAGTGTGTGGATTGATTTTATTAAAACGTTAAAAGAAATTTATAACAATCAAATACAAATTTCTTTAAGGCACTCCCAGTTATTTATAGGTTTCAGTGACATCACTATGTTGTATTTGAAGGACTTTTTGAGGACATTTGCCTATTCAAAAGATATTTACACTTGAAACTGTCTATTTGCAAGGGCACAGGTCCTCAGTGAAACCCATGAACATGCTGCACAATAATAATACAAAAGGGTACTAATGTCAGAGCTTTCTTTTAACTTCTTTTTCAAGTTCAATAAGCTTCAAATAAAAATCCTCCGACACAGAGGCATCAATGTCCATCTAAAAGTAAAGCTTTGTTAGTTTATACACTGTAGTAGATTTAAGGGCGTCAGAGCATTACTTACTTTTCGAGGCTGTGTATAGTTTTTTCCAAGGCCTGATGTCAAACTGTGATACTTTGACCTTGGATCTAGATACTGAGGTTTTTGAAGGAACAACCAGAGCTAAGGAAAATAATATTCAATCTTGTAACTTTGTAACATGCACTGAGTAACATTCTGATCTGAAGAAACTTACCAGTGCTTCAGCCCCATTATATGGTGTTATAGTGAATGTATTGGTGAATAGCCTTATCTGTTGGGGACAAACAAAGGAAATATAGTAATAGACTTATGACAGAAGTCTCAAAAATAAATCAACAATAATAAAACATACCAACCACATTATTGGCATGATTAGAATCCAGAAGAATGGGGGCAAGATGCCGTAAGTCAGATTGGTCATCACCATACCAGGACAGACAACGGATGAATAAAGCCCCTGCCAAAATAATTAAAACAATTGATAATATAAGTAAGGCAAATAAATACCAGCAGTGATGAAGACGTACCTGGCTGTTCATGTGCTGGTTCAGAGCTAGACTGAGCAGGTCGGAGGCGTACTTGGACGAGCTATAGGGCTCTTTTCCCTCTTTATGCTGGATGTCCTCCAAACTGAAGGCAGATCGCCGGGCATTACTAGAAGATGTCCAAATTACACTGGATGTGTGATCAGACTGGCAAAGCAGTGGTTCCAGCTCCCTAATCTGCAATGCAAACATGTATGGTAAATCAAAGCATAAACAATGAAAGTGTGTGTTTTTATATAATTTGTTTATAAAAAACTTATTAATTTTTAAATAATTATCTTACCAGGAGAAAATGACCAAAAAGATTAGTGGCAAAAACCTCTTGAAGCCCATCCGAGTTAATCCGGTCCTGTTGAGTTAAGAGACCCTCAGCTGTTGCAAACATATGAATGACATTCCTAAAGGAAGATGAGAGAAGGCATACAGCTCAGAAGATTTTTTGCTTTAGAACAGAAACATAACATACCTAGAAAAAAGACCTTTGAAAAGTGCCTTAAAGTCCACTTGTGGATTGGGCATAATTCCAGCATTCAGGTACAAAAAATCAACTCTGCTGTACCTGTAGACAGTAATACTGCTTTGAGTATGTGCAAACTCATAATTGTTGCAAATTTTAAGGATTTTTACCTAGCTTTGATCTCCTGAGAAGCACTGAGCACAGACTTCACAGAGCCTACGTCCAGCAGCAGTAGGTCCACGTGAGCACTGGGGTGAGAGGTGAGGAGGGCAGAGCGGGCAGCCTCAGCTCGCTGCATGTTTCTGCAGGCCAAACATAGCCGAAGTCCACTGTCCTCTGTCAGCAGCCTCTCACACAACGCCAGACCAATACCACTGTGGAGAAATCACACAGGCACAATTACGTGACAAGTACGATTTTTTTTAGCCTGGCAGCAGGGGGCAGAGTGGAGCAAAGGGCAATAATACACTGACTATATCACAAAACTAGTCTCTGCTAATGGACAGTCTACACTTTTCACGCTTTGAGCTGGCATACACTTTGAAAGAATACTGGCACAAAGCAGAAAGTTAGTTTAATGATGTCCCATAAACTGCATACATTTGGGTCATATGATGGTTCAAAAAGCCTAATTGTAAAACATGCTATAGCTGTATAATAGAAGCACACTAGGCTTGACTTGAGAGCAACTGCACGGTTAGCTACATGATTATTAGCAGAAGATCGACTCTATTGCATTGTAAAAATTACTTGCCTGTTAGCACCACTGACAATCACAAGTCGCTCCATCCTGACCACGACTTAACAACGCACTGGAGAAGGAAAGTTCAAACCCCGTACTGTGTTAAAGGCTGTACTACCCCATCGTCCGATCGCTTCCTGGTAGCAGCTCCAAGCGTGGCGTGACTGTGCGTAACGTCTACGTCATGCGTCAGCCAGCCAATCATCTTTGACTATGAGCTAGAACATAAATAAATCAAGCAACATATAAAGATCATAATATTACTTTACTAATTACTTTATTTAAATTATTTATTTGCAATGTTCAGTGTGCAGTCGCAAAAAAGTAATAATTTGCTATGAATAACCTGCACTAGGATACATATTTTACACATTCGACATATTTACAAAAGAGCTTCAAAAACTGGTTGTGCAAACTATAAATAATCCTACAAATAATGCAATAAAAACAATAAATACATATTGTTTGAAGACCTTCTTAATATTACAATGCATTGTTTTATTTACATAAGAGATATTATCTTCTATTGCTATACTAGGCTCTCCATCAGACGCAGGTGTATCTCTTGAAAGCTTGGCCTTTGTTTGGAGTTTCTTCTCCAGCAGCTCAACATGAGCTCATTGTAGACAAAGTCAGGACAACACTCGGGTCTAGGGAGGTAAACCTGTAAAGGTGAAAAGTTTCAAGAGTCATCACAGTCACAGCACCCATTGGGTAAAACAACAAGCAGTAACACACTGACCTGTTTTCCTTTGTCTCTGAAAAACTCTCCTGTATTTTCAATGACTTGTTCATCAGAAAGATGCGAGTATGGCTGTTCCTTACACAAAGTCAAAATTTCCCAAAGAGTTACTCCAAAAGCCCATACATCACTGGCCATGGTGAACTTTCCCTACAGAGGAAGATCACTTTTAAAAAGACACACTTCAATATGATGACATTGAAAAAGACATAAAAGAGTTACGTTACATTTCATGGACTCAAATAAGACAATGTTATGCATGTCACTTACCAGAAGGATGCTCTCCCATGACATCCAGCGAATAGGTAGGACAGCTCTCCCCTGGATCCTATAGTAATCTCCACGATACAGGTTGCGGCTCATACCAAAATCTGCTATCTTAATGGTATAGTTTTTACCAACTAGGCAGTTTCGTGTGGCCAAGTCACGGTGAACAAAGTTTAGTGAGGACAAGTACTCCATCCCAGAAGCTATCTGTACTGCCATGTCCAGCAATTTGTTGTAGCTAAAAGAAAATGAAAGAGGTCATAATGTAAGTCAAAACATAACATTTTAAACAATTAGCTGAGTAAGACTACCTAACTGTAGTCTTTCCCTCTTCCTCTTGTCCTGCTTTTTTGTCATCACTGAGAGACAGCTTGTGAAGAAACTGGTTGAGGTCCCCATTCTCCATGTACTCAGTGATCATGCAGAGAGGGTCAGTGTCCACACATACAGCCAGCAGACGCACAATGTTTGGGTCTCTAAGACGTGACATGATGCGTATTTCTTTCAAAAAATCATTCCTGTTGGACACAGAAGTGACCAAAACGTTATTATTTACAGAACAGAGACACCAGGCAATTCCCTGATTAAACAATAATATAAACTGCTCACCTCGCATTTTTATTGGCATCTTCTCTTAGTGTTTTAACAGCAACAAGTAAAGGAGATTCTGCATTTTCCTCCAAAGGCAAGTCTGCATCTAGAAAGTCCTGCATGCCCTCTGCTTCACACAAGTGCACCTGTGATAAAAACCCAGTCCATTACACACTTCAAATCTTTCTTTTGTTTGAGTTAATAAAATCTGTTCATGTGATATAATAACATTGTACATTATTTTACACTTTGCTTATGCATATAAATAAATAATAAAAGAAGACTAACAGCAAACTGCAATGATACTTTGTAGTGACATCATGCTGGGGGTGTTCTGCCTGTATGCCAATGACATAATGTTCAGCATTTATCATAATGAACAATGTACGCATTAGCAAATACTACCAAAAATTGTCTGAAAACTCAAGAAATACAAAATTGATTTAAACAGCATATTTTCAGGAGCCTGTGATCAATATGAGCTTTCATGGACCAGTTTAGGTGTTTGATGTGCTAACTAACAACTGTGGACTTCTTTGAGTCTATTGATTGAACCTTCATTTAAGTGAAAGGCCTTAAAGAGAAAATCTGACTGCTATCTGCCAGAGGTTCAGTTTCAACATAATCAGTCAAAACAATTTAACAAATATGAAAATAATGATTCAGATTTTCTTCACGAAATGTAATTGTACCTCTCCAAACTGTCCCTCTCCAAGCTTTTCCTTGAATGTGAGCTTATGTCTGGGGAACTCTCTCATAGATGAGTCTGTGGCAGTGAACAGGTTGACAGCTGTGATGGAGCACTTGTCTGAGCACTCCTGGAGACTTATAATGTCCGCCTCTGCATAATGGGGCGGGTCTGGACCAACTGCTGTTAGAGCTTTATTACAAGAGCTGGACCCTGAAATTAAAATATTTGTTTTTTATTATAACGCAGCAAAATTATATTAAAAAAACAAAACAAAAACATACAATCAATATCATAACAAATGTGGGTTTTGGATTTTTTTTGTTTGTTTTTGCTTTTTTTTTTCTTCTTACTAATTTCTTTTCATGTCATATTGTTCTGATCATATTCAACATTGTTTTTGCATATATTTTCTATATAGAAAATAGAGCACCTGTTGTCTCATCATCAAGGTTCTCTCTGGAATCTGCACATTCTGTGAGTTTTCGGACAAATCGTGAAGGCTCCTGGTAATCAGCGCAGAGGGGAAAAATCCTCTCATAGGTGGAGTTGAAGGTGGAGCCACTCTCACTGGACAGAGACGAGTGGTGAAAGGAGAAACTCTGTGTTTGGAAAGCCAGACGAGCGGTCAGTTCATCATCTAGCATTCTACGAGATGCCTAAAGAAAGGAAGATTTAGGTTTGAGATGTGCTCTGAATATAGCACTTATGATGACTTATATGATTGTTTGGACACTTGGATTTATGTTTCACCTTTTCAAGCATCTTTTGCCACACCTGACGCCAAAGTATAATGACAATAATGGTCATCAGGATTGCAATGATTGCCACCAAACATCCAATCAGGATTCGAGTATTGCTGTCATCCACCTTATGTGTGGGATCATCCCCTGTAAAACATACAGAACTACTCAATAGTTTAAGTGGAATGTTAACTAATTATGTTAAATACACCATTCAGAACATTTAAATATCGTATTGATCAGATGGACCCTATATTTTTACGTCTCTATTTCACAAACAACCAGAAGATGGCACTGTTTACTTATGAAAGCCAGACAGTCACTCAAGATGCATTGGCCACGTCTTACAATTACTATGAATTGTTAAAAGCTTGGACTTAGTTTGGAGTATTTTTTCTTAAACCACTTTCTACATGTTATATACATATGGAAGATATGGAATATATGAAGCAGGATGTATGGGTTTATACAGCAAAGAAAAAACATTAAATAACGCAACTAAATATTTTGTATATGTAGTGGGGTTGTCTGCTTTGAGTAGGTGGTTCTGAGGTATGTGGTAGCACCCCTGGGCACTCCCCTGATAGTCTGCTAGCAGCTCTCACTAACTGGTCCCCGACCTCCTTTCTTATGGCTTGTGTATTGTCTCGTGTGTGTGTGTATACACATATACACACACATACACATATATAAAATACATAAATATAATTTTTTGAAACTTTCAGTAATAGCAACTACCTGGTATGTTGGTAGGATGTCCTTGTTTGCGAGCTGACATGGATGTATTGTACACAGCAGATCCTACAGACAAAACGAAGCCAAGATAAAAGACAAAGTTTGATATACGGTTGATATATTTTTAAATATGGCCCTGTCTGAGATGAGGCTGGAGCCTATAATACTCATTCATTAGGCTATATGGTGTTATCAAGAGGTTTCTGACCGGGAAATCCACAAATGCCACCTATTCATTTGCATATATTGTACATATTAGACAGTACACAAATTCAACATATTAAAAAAAAATATGTACCTTTGTACCCAACACCATAATATGATTCATTTTGATCATTGTTTTAGTTTGCCCTACCTGACTGGAAAGCCACTTCACTGAACAGCATCCAGAGGTCAGCGAAGTGGAAGCGACACTTGATGGTGCTGGCAGTGCGGTCCCCCAGAGGGACCGTGACGAAGCGGGCCCTTTGACTGACCTGGTCCACTGCCGGTCTGAAGGACACTGGGTCTGACTCCCACTCTGACCCAGAGCGGAAGAAACAGGTGGCCTGTCTAAACATACGCACCCCTCGAGTGTACATGTTATTGCAGTGCACCTGAGAAAGAGGGGTACAGGGACAAATGTATACATCAATATAAAATAATGATGATAATGATAGAATGAAAGTTTTGCAGTTCAAATCCAGCTGAAGCCAGTTCATACTACTTGACCAGCTCAATTCTGTCTCATAAAATCCATATTTTGATATATTTTTACCTTGATAGAGGTGAAGTTTCGAATGTGGTCAAAGTCAAAGATCATCTCGATATAGCCTTTGGGGAAGCTCTTGTTGTTCCAGCCCACATAGTCATAGCCTGGCCACATGCCATAGATGTGACTGTGGAGGAAATCATCCAAACCCCAAGTCCCATCTGTGAGCTGACCCAGGCCTTTCGTCATCCTGCATCAGAAAATGGGTCAGAAATAATTAAATTCCAGGTGTTTTTGTCATTATCTTGGTTCAAAGCAGGTAATAGGAGACCTTTCTGCTGCTGCTCCATCATACACAGAGTCGTTGAAGTAGACATCCATGCCTCTGTAAAACATCTGGTGTCCATCTGGAAGGCTGTATGATATCAGACCATCTAATGTAAAGAAAACAGTTTAGATAATGCAAGGAACAACAGGTGCTTTAAAAGAAATATTGTATAAAAATGGTTATTTTACTGTTAAAATAGTAAATTTAATGTACATGCATGCTGGTTTTATGTTGGATGAGCTGCTTGAAAAAAAAAAAAAAAGCACTGACCCAGCCATTCACATCCGTAGAGCTCCACCCTCATACACACAATCATGGAGGGGTCAGTCACAGGCATGAAGCGCACATAACGGGCGATAATGGCCGGCTCTAGATCCTTGAGCACCACATCGTACGCATTCTTGTTCCCCTCAATCACCTGGCAACACAAGACAATTGGTAAGTAGTTAAAGTATCAGGAACAAAATCCAACCTCAGATGTTAACTTGGTGTTAGGGTTTAAAAAGATGCACTATAACTTTTCTGGTGGAGAATCTGCTATGTGAGTGACTGTGGAGGTGTTATTACTTTGCATGGAATGTTCCATTGTACGGCATTGAATGCATCTAAACAAGCAGGTTACAGGTCAGATCAGTGGTCCCACAGAGTTAGAATGCATGTTTTTTTTTAAGTAGTTTTGAACAATAAAAACACACCTAACTAAATAAGTTAAATGACATATTGTGTAACATTCTAAGCAATTCACAATTTCCATGGAGACAAATGGTGGACCTACTGTGAGAAACAAAACGTACTGCACCTTTAAACCCCTCATACCAGTGGAACAGTGATAATTGTGCTCACTTGTTTTCCCTTCCTGTCATGCCAGCCCACCCAGCTGGTCCCATCGCGGCTGTAGCTGATCCGGTATGTTTGGGCGAACTCGTTGCCCATCCCGTCCGCGTGTCGCCCTTGGGTGCCCACTAGAGTGATGAAGTGGAGTGAGCGGAGGTCCACCTGGAGGTAATGCTTTAGACCATCCGGTTCAGACATGATGTCAGGGCACCAGGCACCGTCCCCATCGCCATTGTCAAAGTCCAGTCTGTAGATGGAGTTAAAGCAGGCAACATGTAAGAGAGATGCGGGGAAATTACAAATTATTCAAGAGCTAAAACCTAGATAACTATCTGCTGTGTTGATACCTGCACACACTACATGAATGTGGGACTAAACCTGGCATAGAACAGTACTAAACCAGTACTTCAGCAGAACCAGACCAATGGGAGTAAACTGAGATCAGACCAGGTCTTAAAATAATTATAATTAATCTCGGTTTAATTACCTTTCTTGTCATGATATCTAATGCAGTTATGACCCTGATCAGCTAGCTCTTGGTTACTTTTTTATTATTTATGTCTCACAATCAGTACAGTTTAAAGAAGATAACTCCTCATTGCACATTTATTTATATTCCTGAAAATAATGTTTATATTTTCTTGCATATTGACAGTTAAATATTTTCTGTCTGATCCACATCTGCAGACACACCTTCCAAACCTTGCAGCTGTTGATTCAGACCACTGACTTGATGCTGAGATGTCTTCATCCTGGATTTGTCCGCCAGTCATACCAAGGGGGTAACGGCACACTTCTAAAATAAAATAGAAACATTTAATCCACATTTTAACCTCCTCTCTAAACTTTCACATTTCATAGGTAGTCCAGTGCTCTCCCTTCTCCAGCCCCAAGTTCCTTCCTGTAGTTAGTTTTGTGAGGCCTCCACAGCTGAACAGAGGCATCACTGTGTAGGTGCCAGTCATAGCAGAACCAGAGGGGAGTGTTCTCATAGAAGCTGCTTTTCAAATTACATTGCTTTTAAAATTAGTTAACCAAAGACACGTGAGGAGCTTTAACACAAGTATCTGTTTATCAGCAAAGGAAAATACTAAAATATATTGATTTAATATATCAGTATTTATCATGTGTATCTTTGCTCACCTAGCTGTGAAGGGTCTGATAATGTACACATATAGCACTTGTTCCAGATAATAGCCTTGTATTAAAATGTTTGATATAGTTTGTTCCTTAAGTAAATGGTTTGCAAGGATTAGCCTGCTTAATGTGTTTATGTTGTAAAGTGTTTGATATTTTGGTTTATCCTGACATTGTATGTATGTTATATCTAGCGTTTCAAATTTTGTTATCTGTTGACTGGTCTAAAAGTAGCAGTAGTAATTCTAACTTTGAGAGCTTACAACATCTGCCTTCAAAATTACTGTCTCCACTTTCGTAATGTTGTGGTGTCTTTGTTTTATTCACCTTCACACTCATGCAATGCCACATAAACAATCTTGCTCTAGGCTCTCTAAATAGTGAAAGTGTGTGTCGCTGTTGGAGGGAGAGGGCAAGTGTGATACCTGTATCTAAGGGTACAAATTTTCAAACTTTTCCCCCTAAATACCTGCAGCTCGTGAATGGTTTTCCTGTTCTTTGTGTATTTACTGCCTGGCCAAGGATAAACCACACGCTCTCACACACACACACACATACACATACACACAGAGCCCACCCACTGACAACTGCTTCACCCACATGCTAAGACATATAATGACAACTTAATTGATAGTAAAAGAAAAATTTGGTAACACTTTTAGTTTTAGATATCAGATTTGCCACAAGACATAAATGATCTCATACACAAATGTTGTTAAATACCTACAATAACTACCATGTATACATATTTTTTCTAATCTAATCTAATTTTCATGAATTTAAAATATAAACTGTTTGTGCATATGCTAAGATTTGTTGTAATAAAATATCCCAAGCATCGTCATGTCAAGTGGTGACTTTCCAAATACAAAGATATATGTCCCAACAAAGCCTTGTCAAACATGCCTAAAAAATAAATATTAAAACAAAAAATATTAAATATATTGTTTGTTTTTTTTAATATTAAGAAACACTTACCTGGGTTAACCTGAGATTCAACACAAGCAGACATCACAAGACTGGTGACAGTGACTTGATATATCCACTGGATCTCCATAATGTTTCTAATCTTGCACCTAAAAGTTTCAGATCAGAAACGAAAAATAAGTTGTGTATTACAGTTGGCTGAGAGCTGCGCAACCCAACGACCCCAGGTATGTCCACACAGAGTCCTTGTTGTACTTCGAGTGAAAGCAGGACCAGTCCACAGTGGGGGCAGTATATGAGCAATTTATGGCCCTCGTAAGTGCCATGTCACTTTTGACATATACACACGGCATACAGTCATCTTTGTATCGAAATATGACAGAGAAGTCTTCATTATAATGTGTTTTATGCATTAGTCATTTTGTAGGTTTTAGGGTTACTGTGTCAGTGGCAAAAAGCGGTGTTTCCGTTATTGTGATATTTTGTGTAGTAATATATTGGGTTTCAATGTGTTATTGTGACGGACCTAGAAGTAGTCGTAGTAAAGATGTCTCCACTTCCACACAAAGTTAAAGCACCAATACAGTAACTCATACAAAACTCTATATTAGTGGTTAAGGTTTTGTGAAAAGACAAAAGACATTTACTCTATTAAATCTATCTATTCTATTCTGATCTATTTCTTCTTTTAAAATGCTTGACATACGACAAAGTAACAAAGTACAGGGACAAAAAAGGCAAAGTCTACAGTTTTTAAAGGGGTCAAGGCAAAATTAGGATGAATCGGAAGCTGAAATGCAGGCCTCAAAAATACAAAATTATCCATAAGAACATGCAATAAGACCCATCTGTCAGTGTCTGAAAGTCACTGAGATGTACACAAAAAGCCAAAAAGGCAGTCTAATCCTTTGAGAGAAGATTAAACTTACATTTTGCATTCCTTCTTTGGTCATGAATCCATCTGATTTGAAGGATTAATCCACATTTGTTTCAATCTGAAGCTTTCATTAGGGCTAAGTGCTGACCTCTCTCTCTGAAGGACTTCACTGCAAATGGAAAAGACAGGCAGTGAGCGGGAGGAAGGCTGATGTAACAGTATTTCTCACAGAGAGAAAATAACATGCTTGGAGAGTTTGAGGTGAGGCCAAAATCCCAGAATTCCACCTGATCCACAAATGGTTCCAATTACATGACCCAGAGTGTAGACAGTGCTACATGGGCGATGGGTTCTGACAAAAGCACAGCTCAGTGTTGCGATGGGACGTAACCACTTATTAGTGCCAACTCCATGGAAAACCTTATACAAACATCACATTGGAGCAGACATTTTAGATTACCACATACTGTATATTTCCAGACTGAGTGGAAAAGTAAGTAACACAAAGAAAATACCCAGCTACTAATAATTTATAATACAACCTACAAAACCTTAATGTGAAATGCTGATGATGAGTCACCCAAGCCGCTGCACAGATGTAGTTCTCATGGACACAAGGAGCAGAAACAGCACTGAGCGTCTCAACTTGTAAAATATAATTAAGATCAGTAACAAAAACAAAAACTGATGGTAGAGATGTATTAAGAGTTAAATACTAGTGAGCAGATAACCAATAATAAAACTTATAAGTGGAATACACACACGTGGAGAACTGTAGTAATGTGAAGTAACTATTACAACTGTAAGTAGCTCTGTAAAAGTGTGTTTTTGTTTTATATTTCTTCAAAATCAGTTCAGCATAAAAAACACAATCGATGTAAGAGCAGAGGAAAGCTATCTCTTTAATAGAATGTGATAATAAGGGTCCAGCCCCACAGTGCAGCTGCAGGCGATGGGGGCTCCAGGTGAGTGTAATAACTGCTATTGAACATGATTTCATTCTTTCTGACCTTATCTCTGAGGTTACTCCAGGCTGTTCCTGCTGCGCCCACTGTGCACTGACCCCATTTAATCATCTCTGTAAAAGAAAGCCATTATGGGCACAAAAACTCTGTCCGCCATTCTGGTGCCGCTCCAAATGTACATGCTACAAATGCATTTTCAAAGGTCACTTCTAAAATGTCTTTTATTTGTAATCAGGATGTTGCCTGGTGAGTCATTGTAAAGTATTGTAAAAGGTAAATTAGAATATAGGCTGCTTGGTTTGGTTATAAATAACTGTATACACCTTTACCT
Organism: Periophthalmus modestus; assembly: GCA_019594935.1. NCBI lineage: Eukaryota > Metazoa > Chordata > Actinopteri > Gobiiformes > Gobiidae > Periophthalmus > Periophthalmus modestus. The sequence goes on along the minus strand of JAIEZT010000026.1, from coordinate 8,291,793 downwards.
TTTGTGTACAGTGCAGGTAAAGGAAAAAAAAACAAAAAACGTTTTGTCCAGTTGATAGAATTGATTTTTTCTTTTACTATGGATCATACCTGGATGACTGAAGAATTAGACAGACGTGAATTAATAGAGCTACTATGTCTATAATTGATGGAGCTATCATTGGGTCAAGTCCATAACCATTATTACAATTTTATTATGAGACATGTAATGCCACTTTCTGTGATGAAAACAACTGATCAGTGTTAAGATATTTCAAGATCAACAATGTACAAAATACTAGGAAATGACTTGCTTAACCCAAAACGCAAATAAGGGTTACACAGTCAAGATTTCAAACTCATCCTGTACATAATGACTGCACAGATATTATGACAATAACACTGATGCTGAGTCTACAAAGTGACTATAACATTAGAGACATAATACCACAGACACCAGAAATCAACACTGAAATCTCAGCAGCAATAAATCATTTTCAAATGAAACACCTAAACCACAAAAATAGGCTTTTTCCACTTGTGTAAGTCACTTCACTAATCACCAAAGCAGGCTTGAGTTAATCAGTTCCCAGCTGGACATTGCAGTGATGCATTATTATACTTTTGATTAAATTAATTTAATCAAAAGATGATTGTAATCAGAACAGAATTTCAAGCATAGTTTAGCATAAATTTGGGATATTTCACTTGAGGCCCTTCTTGAAGCAACGCTCACAAACTACACAACCTTCGGATTGGCACAAAAAGTAGTCTGGCTTAAGATTCCATGTGGCTGGGTTTTACAAGTAAACTTCAAGCATCAAATTAAAAGAAGAAGTGTCACTGACCCACGATGAGCCAGATGATCTGTACATGTTGATGCAGTAATACTGTTTTATGTAATTTATGTGTCCTCCAGTTACTACCCTACACAGCCATTTCAGTGTCATCCAAAGAATCTGGCAGAATCTCAGCATTTAACACATTGAAAAGTCGCGGCGCTCCCTCTGGTGTCAGTCCCTCCCCCTGCCCCCAACTGTCCCGGTCGTCGCTTTCATCTGTGTTTGACTCATATTCAGACCCAATCCCCGACTCTCTGAACCTTAGCAGCTCCAGGGCACCCAGAACCTGCTCTCCCAGCGGCGAGCTCTCTTCACTGGGTGTCTCTCCGGTGTCCTGCCCCTGCTCCAGCCGCTCCGGACCCCTGGATGGGAACCGGAAACACTCCAGCCTCACAGCACTCCCCCTCAAACCCACTGAACTGTCGTCAGGGGCGACAGTGCCAGGAGAGCACTGCCCTGGTAGGGTGGAGGACCAGGCATCGTTAATTTGGTGTTGGGACGCCAAAGGGGCCACTGATAATGAAGAGGGGAGTGCATCACAGGGTGGGCGCTTAGCACGGAAGGTAATCTCCAGAAGGCTGTCCTGGGAGCCCACTGAAAATAACAGATGAAGAGAAAAATGTTCATGTCTGAGAGAAAAATGAGATGCTGTTTATTTTTGATGGAATAAAAAAAATGAGCAAACCAGGTGGTAACAACAAAATGCATTCATTATTCAGGAGTGACTAAACTAGGTCTAAGAAGAGGGGTTAAGTACACTATGCTAAACTATGCTATTCAACTATAGCAAGTCTGAGATGAATGAAAAGGACTATTTCAATTATGCTGTCCTAGTGATGCAAACTGATGAAGACAATTAATTACACATTTCACAGTGTAATGAAAATACTGTCCTCACAAATAGAAACCAAAATGCATCAGATTAATGGAGGTGGATAATGTCGACAGTATTGGATGATTTATAACATCAGTTTGCTGCTGGCACACACGGGGAAAGGGAGAGAGGGGGGCAGAGCTGAAGACTCTGAGTGGGCTGCCATGGCATAATGAATTATATGAGGAAGTGGAGGAGAAAACACTATAATGACAGATGCAAAGGACTCTGCACCAAACAAAAAAGACTTACAATTAGGGCTGTAAAACTGATGAAAGTCAAAGCATAACAAGTGAAACATACACAAAAGGCTAAATATGAGATGAAAGCCACTCACTGGAAGATAACTGTCCCACAGCTTTGAGCTCTAGCTCTTGGATCTGTTTGACCAACAGTGAAATGTGCTGTAACAGGTCTGTGTTCTGCTGCAGCAACTGCTGCACTCTGGCCTGAGCCTCTGAGCGCGCACACACCTCCACGGAGAGCTGCTGCTGCAAGACACGCACCTGCAAAAGAGATGACAAGAGACATTATACACAACCCCATAAGCAACACAGTAAACACACAGCCATAGGTTTAACAATTTACAAAATAAAAAATGCGATTTGGCTACATGGCATTACTTTATAAAACATAAGAATCTGAAAATTTTAAATCTTGAACTATTGCTTGAATTCAGATGAAACCATTCTAACAGGTCAATAATATTCAATAGAAACAAGGGCAGCTAAATGAATCCAGCTAAAAGATTGCTGTAGATTTTATTGTAGTATAGCAACTTCTAGGGTCCTGCCACAAATTATCAGGTTCAACATTTGTCAGCTCATTGTAATCGATAGTGAAACCTGGCTCTTGCCCCCATCTGCCCTCATCACACTTTAGAATCAGAAAACCATCAATGCTAGACATCCTCCACAAGAAGACACTGGGGGTGAGTAGGACAAAGTGCAGTGAAACATCCTGGGATTTACTTGTTTTGCTTTAGATATCATAACATTTGAGAGCTTGTTTCACAGTTTTCTACAAAACCCTTTAAGAAGCTATTATTTGTTATTTATAGCAGTAGCACAGTAAAGTGTTTTCTAACAGTAGTGCAGTGCCATATTTTCAAACGGTAGCACAGTGTAGTGTTTTCTAGCAGTATTACAGTGTAGTGTTTTCTAACAATAGTGCAGTGTCGTATTTTCAAACAGTATTACAGTGTAGTGTTTTCTAGCAGTATTACAGTGTAGTGTTTTCTAACAATAGTGCAGTGTCGTATTTTCAAACAGTATTACAGTGTAGTGTTTTCTAACAGTAGTACAGTGTAGTGTTTCTAACAGTAGTACAGTGCCGTGTACCTGAGCGTTGGCTGCTAGAGCCTGTTGCTCCTGTTGCTGCAGTTGTTTCTGTAAGAGCTGGAGCTGGTGCTCAGCCGAACAGGACGTCTCCTCAGACTGAGCCGAGGCCCCGAGGAGGGGCGAGTGCAGCAGGACAGGGGGGTCCTGCCAAAACAAAAACATCAACCACATGATGCCTTTAGGTCCTTTTCAAATAATAGTCTATTGCCTCAGAGGTTATTAAGCCATTGAGAATGGCAAGATGAAAAAACTCTCTCTCATCTATACAACATTTAGACCAGGGGTGTCCAAACTATGGCCCGGGGGCCAAATGCGGCCCTCGGACGAGTTTTTGTTGGCCCTCAGACCTCCTGCTGAACCGACCCAATTGATCATAAGCAGTACTTTTAACAGCAAATTAAACTATTTCAACCACTATAACCTCAAACATCACATTGCAGTGTGATATAGACGTAAAATTAATATGTTTCAAGCCTTATTACACACACAGTGACTCTGTCAAACCTGTGTATAAAGTACCACACTGTATTGATCACCAGTCTGTGGCCCGAATATGTTTGTTCGAATATGTTTTGAGATGTGGCCCTCAATAAAAAAAAGTTTGGGCACCCCTGATTTAGACAAATAACATTTGATGCATGTATCTGTATCATAAATTATTCACTGTAGTTCCAATGAAAATCGTTGAGCTATTGATCTAGAGACTGGGAACTTCACTATTATCATATCTAATACCAACCTGCCAGGAAGGTAAAAGAAAGAAAAGAAGTGAGCTGATCAATATGATGCTTTTAGCTAACAGCTGAGCAGCACAGTGACCATAGTGTTTCTATACAATTTCCATGGATTCAAGTGATGTCTTAATTATCTAAATTACAGCTTTTCAAAGCAATTAGCCCCAGGGCAATATTGTTTTGCTTAATTGTTAGGACACAGTGAAGGTGAATGAGGCACAAGAGCCTTGTTTCATAATACAGAATTACCCTTTTTATAAATGGCACAATCCTAAAATTAATGTCTTGTAATTAATGTCTTGTAATCAAGTAACAATAACAACAACAACAGCAACACAACAACAACAGCAACAACAACAACAACAGCAACAACAACAACAACAACAACAACAACAACAACAACAACAACAACAACAACAACAACAACAACAACGCACTGACTGGATTCCAAAAAGATACACAACATAGATTATGAGTGAGGGACAAAAAGAAATAATCCCATATTCAGACAATATTATGGAAATCCATCAAAAATGTGCTAAGGTATGCATGTAAATGTCATTGATTTTCAAAAATCAAATGTGAATGGACAGTAAATATTACACACCTCATTTGTATTTTATATTTTTTTGCAGCCCCGGACCCCATACTCCCATGTTGGACTCCACCAGGGCTGCCCTTTGTCACCGGTTCTGTTCATTATATTTATGGACAGAATTTCTAGGCGCAGTCAGGGGCCAGAGGGGGTCTGGTTCGGGAACCACAGGATCTCATCTCTGCTGTTTGCAGATGATGTTGTCCTGATGGCTTCTTCGAGCCAGAACCTGCAGCAGGCACTGGGGCGGTTTGCAGCCGAGTGTGAATCGGCTGGGATAAGAATCAGCTCTTCCAAATCTGAGGCCATGGTTGTCGACCGGAAAAGGTGGTTTGCCCTCTCTGGGTGGGTGGTGAACCCTTGCCTCAAGTGGAGGAGTTCAAGTATCTCTGGGTCTTGTTCACAAGTGAGGGAAGGATGGAACGCGAGATTGACAGGCGGATCGGTGCAGTGTCTGCAGTGATGCGGTCGCTGTATTGGTCCGTTGTGGTAAAGAAGGAGCTGAGTCGAAAGGCAAAGCTCTCCATTTACCGGTCAATCTACGTTCCTACCCTCACCTATGGTCATGAGCTCTGGGTCATGACCGAAAGGACAAGATCGCGGATACAAGTGGCCGAAATGAGTTTCCTCCGCAGAGTGGCTGGGCGCACCCTTAGAGACAGGGTGAGGAGCTCAGTCACACGGGAGGAGCTCGGAGTAGAGCCGCTGCTCCTTCACGTCGAGAGGAACCAGCTGAGGTGGCTCGGGCATCTGCTCAGGATGGCTCCTGGACGCCTCCCTAGGGAGGTGTTCTGGGCATGTCCCACCGAGAGGAGGCCCAGGGGAAGACCCAGGACACGCTGGAGGGACTATGTCTCTCGGCTGGCCTGGGAACGCCTTGGGGTCCCACCGGAGGAGCTGGAGGACATGTCTGGGGTGAGGGAAGTCTGGGAGTCCCTGCTTAGACTGCTGCCCCCACGCCCTGGCCCCGGATAAACGGAAGAAAATGGATGGAAGGATGGATGGATTTTTTTGCAGCCTTTTTATTAGTTTTAATTACAAACAATATGCTTGACTTTGTAATTTTGCAAAACAGCCATCATGATCAATGTATTTCCCACTTAACTTAGATATATATGTTACAGCTTATATTTTAAAAAATCTACCTTCTTTTTATACATCCCCTATCATTTACATGATAACCAAGAACAACTTTATCAAGTTGTCAGAGCCCAGCTGTTATGGCATTTATCAAACACCTATCCTCTAATTAAATGTAGCAGGTGTAGTTTTCACTTCTCATAGCTTTATTAAACATTTATAGTGACAGGAGTTTTATGAGACTGACAAAACAGAGGCTGACTGATCTAAATGTACCTTTGCAACGTCACTGTTGGCCTCCTCCTTTCTGCTTTTCTCTGGTTCTGACGAAGACGCACACTCGATGCTCTCCTCTGTCGTAGCTTCAAGGTCAGTCTCTGAAGACACAGTCAACTTCTTCTGAGCTGTGAATATTGCACACAGAGCAGTCGTTATTTCATGCTCTTGTAAGAAGGAAGCGGAACGGGTAGTCTTTGATCAACGGAGCCTGAAGCAGCTTAAAAATATCTTTGGTGGATAATGATGTCTTTACTTAGACAGGTATGCGCTGTAGAGACTGTTTGTTTCTGTGGGCTGTCTGTTTGAATGACAAAGGAAACTAAATGGAATAAGAGTGGAGTCTGGGACACTGCTGTTTAGAGATGTATTGAGAAAGACCTGTATTTAGTATACTTTAGCCTGGACCACTGAGTTAAAGGTGCACTCTGTAACTTTCCAGGTGGAAGGTGCGCCACCTGCTTGTCTCCATTGATATGTTATTTCTTTGCCTGGAATGTATGGCATGAAACCTATACACATCTGTATTCACCTGATACCACCGCAGACTCCTCCCCCTTTGCCTCCTCTTCCTCCCCATCTTCGCCTTTCTGTTGTGCGGTGAGCTGGTGGCACACGTCGAACGCTTGGCCCACAGTTCGGACAATCCTCATGGCCTGAGACTGAGAAAGAAAATATTATTCAAAATTGGTTATAAAGATTTTCAAGTCATTTCTGTTGCAATGTAAATTTATTTGCCATATTTTGTTGATTAAACAACAAGAGAAACACAGGGGGGAAATGTGCAAAAAGCTAAATGTGTACCATGAAATCTAAAAAAAAAACAAATAATCAAACTATTTACATCCTGTAAGGTGTAAAACTCTGAAGCAGTGATGCAGATGCAGGACTTTAAACAAAATCCATATTTGATATTCCATGAGGTCATTGTATATATATATATATAAACATGTTACTCTTCAGTTTGACCTATGAAATGAACATGCTTTGTGTAATATTTTAGCAGTTTTTATATACTGCTCTTTACACAGATATCCTCTTCTCTCAGTAAAAAAAATACAATAAGGTACATTTTTGTTCAAATGTATGAACTTTGAATATAATGTGACACAAATACTGGGGATATCGAAGTGAAAAATTGCTTTTAGATTTCAGACAGGGCAGTAAAAATAAAGCTGTAGAAATGTGGACTGGAGATACAATTCAATCTCGCCGCAGTCAGGGGAGAGTCCTTGTCGATCGAGTGGACACATGTGCTGTCACGGTGATGGATCGGTCCATTTCTGAGGCGCGTTCGGCGGAGGTAGAGCTGATAAAGTGAGCTCTGATTGGACAAGCCCAAGCGACCGCGGCATCTGTACTACCAGGTCATTCATCAGGAGCAGGTTAATTTGCAGATAATTAGAAGCTGACGTCAGGGAGTCTCCTCATGTGAAAAGACTGTATAAATCAAGTTAATGGGTAAATTGCCAGGAAAATGGAAGCAATTAAGATGTTAAACTAATTCTGGATAATTTAAGTATTTTGATGAATTGCTAAAAGAAATGTTAAAAGAAAAGCTAAAAACAAGTATTATATAGGGAAATATTATTTTTTCAAAACACTCTAGACAAAACCTTGCAATATGGAGTAAAGAAACACCAATACAGGCTCAAGTAATGGTTCAGGATATTGGTTAAGGATAAGGCCTAGAATGCCTAGAATGTTCCATAGTATGGCATTAAATGTTTCTAGTTTGCATTTATTCATTAACAGGTTATATTACTCAATTATACCTTCAAAACATGCATTCTTACTGTGAATAGGCCAGATTCACAGATTTGGACTGTAATTTGGCCTAGTGGCATCAACCATGAAAACAGTATAGTATAAAACCAAAATGTTGAACATCCAGAGAAAAGCAATGGCCAGAACGTTACATAAGGCACCTCTAAAAAACTACATTATATACACACATATACATATACACATATATACATAATCTGTTTATTTTAAGAGTGTGTCCAATGTCATCATTTTAATCTCTGATAAAATCCAGTACAATCTCTTTTCAATCTTTTTATTCAATCTTTGCCTCTGAGCTTAAAACACAAAACTGCAATCGTCTCATTAAATGTTACTGTGTTTCTTTCCTGTTGGCTCAGATTGAAGACAGCCACAAATGTCACATCACAGCAGCCATATTCCAGAGGCTGGTTTTATTTATAAAAACTGTAGCCACTGCCAGAGAGACACCAGAGTTAGTAAGGTGTGCAGACGTTACAAGAAAACTGCTCATTCTCATAGACAGCAAAATAACTAGATACAGTCTACACAGCGTAAACTCTAAAATGGCCAACAAAGGAGGGATACACAAACACTTTAAGGATTAGGATTCAAAATGAAACTTCTTTTTTTTTAGACAATTTGAATATTTGACTTTCCAAACGTCACTCCACTAGGAGAACTCCAAAATAAAATTCAGACTTAAAACCATAAATATTTGAATTTCACGGTAAAGGCTTTCGCTCATTGATGTTACACTGGAAAAAAATATGTGGTAACATTTAATAATAACTACACGTAATAAAGCATGAACAAAAACCTAAATCATAATGAACAAATGGTTTGTGAAGAATGACTCAAACTCTATCCATAACTCCTAACTTTAACCCCTTATTAAGCAGTTACTAAGACTGAATGACTCTTAAAAAAACAATTTGTTCATTTTGAATTCAGTTTATTAAGGCTAATTAAGGTGTTGTTATTATAAAGGATTACTGTTATATTCTGAATACAAAAATACAAGAAATAATACATCTGGACCAACCACTTCACTTTTCTCTCAATAAAGTCAACACTCATTTTTTAAATTCTCCAGCCAAGACACATTTGTCAAACTAATCAACCAACAGTAGACAAAAACACACTTGCCTTGGTGGAGGTAAAAATAGAAGCAATCAAGTTTGACATGCGGACACAAAACCCCTATTGTTTTTCTCACTCATGCATTGTAAATCAAAAATAATTAGCCTTTTTCTCTTTTCGAAGCCAGACTCACAGGCTCTGTTGATGTTTAGGAGTGACATCTAAAAGGCCTGCTGAGTCGACCGCATGTCCTTGTGGAAATAAATCAAATCTTCTGTTAACAGCAGGTCCCATCTCCTCCCACTCGGCCATGTGCTTAATCTGTGACACCCAGATAACGCTTGAGCACCCGTGGGACCTGACCATCTTTCTCTGGCCTTGGGAGAGTGTTACATCCACGTCCATTCCCCCTCTTTGTACCTTTGTGATTAGTATTCATTTTTACTAAGTCACTGTCTGCCCAGTCTCCATGGTGAAGAGATGCGAGGCTCATGCTCTGTTTTTGTCATAGGAGGAAAAATGGCTGTAGCTCCACTAGTGTCGTCTCAATACTAAAATTTCAATACAATTTTTATACCACGATGAGAATGAAAACACATTTAAAATTGCACACACTATGTAACTTTTTCTGGATGAGGGTGTTGATCTGCCACCAGTGTTACACAGTATGGCATTAAGCATATATAGCTTGCAGTCAAACATTTACAGATGTTTTTATAGATCAGATGTGACCTGCTTAATGCCATACTGTGGAACATTCTATGCAAAAAACAATGTCTATGTAGTCACGCAGGTACACGCATTCATCAGATAAGCAACACAGTGCACCTTTAATATTACCATGTGGTCTTATACTAGCTTTAATACAGATCAAAGAACATTATAAAACCAGCAATTTGTTTTCCTATTTATGTATCAGTTTCAAGTATATTTATATTTATATTTATATTTAAACCCCTGAGCTTGACAAAATGTGGGAGGAAAGGGTGCAGAACAAGAACATATTTTTGACTTGGATTAATTGGCCATATGCTCACCATACATCACCGTGACAACACACATAAATATTATCTCCAGAGCCATGAAGTCAAAACGGTTCTTTAGTGAAGTATATGATGCGATTATGTACCTTTTTCTTGGACTTGAACACATTGCAGCGGAAAATGTTGCTCTGCCCGTCTCTGGCGATGTAGCTGAAGATTTTGAGGTCTTGTGCATCGTGCGAGACGTAGAAAATCCTGTAGCGGAAAGACGTGATGAGGCTAATGTTTTTTTAATGAAGTGTGTAATTGGATAGATTAAACAGCGCTTTGTTGTTTCCTTTCTGACATATTTGATTAAAAAAGCTGCACAGACAAAGGTTTTACCTGTAAATTGGGTCCTGTGTCACTAGAATGGTATTGTCGTCCCAAGACCATCCTTTCCTCTACCAGACAAACACAAATGTGAGAGCAGAAATACAAGTTTCAACAAAACATTAAATAACATTAACAAATCAAAGATACTGCAATTTCTAATTTGAAGATAAGCCAGATGGAATAGCGAACATATTTTTGATAGTAAAAGTATTTTTCAAAAGGCTACAAAAAAGAGCTAGTTTAAAACAAAATTAACAAATGTGCAGTGAAATCTTCCAAACAAGGATAAAAGGTGACATTTGTGCACTTGTAGTTGCAGTTATTTTCACAGTACTTTCATGTTTGGAGCAATTCAAAGTAATTCTCAATCATGTTTTGAACAGTTTTGATTGATTGCCATAAAATCACTTCATTATTGTCACTGAGGTAATTCAAAAGAGAAACTGGGATATTATACTCTAAATCAATATCGCGCAGCCCTATTAGCTCTTACACCTAATTGCATTTTGATTACAGAACTCTGCATCCATGAAAAGACATGTTAATTATTTAGTTATTTATACGCTGATTGATTTTTTTTTTTATATGGAAACATAAATCCATGCTTGTTAGTTACTTCTGTGGCTGAATAGCAAATGCTATGGTGGTGGACAACTACAAGTCAGTACCCAATATACTGTAACTTAATTTGGAGACTTTGTTACTATAGCAACAAATGTTCTTCTTGGGTTGAGTAATATTTGTAAAGTCAGATTTGATCATTTTAAGTCTTTTTATCTCCATACAAAGGACTGACCTTCTTCTTTTTTCGCAGGAGAACTTTGACAGAGTCGGTCGACACCACGATGTTCACTTTCTTCTTCTTGATGTTCTTTAGCTTGAATTCATACTGCAGAGAAAAAACAACACTTTAGACTGAAAAAGCCAGAGTGATATTTTGACTTTGCTTTTCTGGAGGGCAAACTTTGATTGAGTAAACACTGATAAGATGTCCTGCATGCAGCAATGGGATACTTTTATCCTTCTCTCAGATTAATGATTAAGTCTGTCTCCCATACATCCAGAAATCAACACTCTGACATCTGTGAACAAGTATGTTTTCTGTGGAAGCAACACGATGGCATCAGATGATTATTAGATCAATTGAAACACTAAAAGAAGCCCACATGCTGCGTCACAGCATTTACAATTCTCTGTTATCTTTATCTAAATGTGTATAAAACACTCGGTGTGGTTGCTTTTGCCACAAAGTCCCACAGTCACACCAAACTTATCCATCACCATGAAGACAAGCAAGTGATACCACATACCACCAGGACAAGTTACAGACCAGATCTGTGGAGAGGCGATCCCACCCACAGTAAGAATGCATGTTTTTAAAGGTAATACGCAAAAAAGTTGTGCTTTGTTTCATTCACACATGTTTGAGTAATCCTTTTATTAGCCTGTCTACATCTCCAAAGCTCAAAATGCTCTGTTCTGCCTTGTGTTAACTTTAAAACTGGCTTCAAGACAACACCTACATTTTACCTTTTATTCAGTAGAGATAGTCTGAAATGATCCAAATGATTCTAGTAAATGTGTATAGAGTTTAAAAACACAGTGGAGTGTTCCTGTATTACCACATAACATCACAAGGTAGAACAGAGTTTTCTGTTTGAGAAGAAGAACACAGCTTAAATATGCAGAGTTTGTGTGTTAAACATGTGTGAACGTAAACACAACTCCACATTATATGGTTTTAAATAGTATAATATGGACCCTTTAAGGTCTGAAGGTCTACAATAAAACCACCTATAATTAAGTAATTTCTATAATTCAGTTCTTTCTTAAGTAAATGTAAAATAGGCCAGTTTAATGCCATACTGTGAAAAATTCCTGACAACACAATAACAGCTTCATGGAAACAGGCAGGCGTTACATTACATAGTATATCTTTAACATATCACTGCGCTTGAGGTCAAATCATCAGGTTCTATTTATCTTCTTTTCACACACCAACCAGTTTTGTTCAAATATCCCCTCCTTGTTTTTTCTTCTTGGCTCGGCCCTTTGCAACCTCACCATCCATCTTATATATTCACCATCCTCCATAAACTCGCTCTATACTCATTCCCCCCAATGGCAGCGTCAACCCCATGAGCTGCTACCCCAGTTCTTTCTTTCTTTGTACAGAATTCTGGTTTTGCTTAAAAAACAACAAGAACAACAACAACCAAATAACCTTGAAACCACAACCTTCTCATCGTTTTCTCAACCCCTAGTTCAGATTTCTTTCTAGGGGGAGTATACTGCAGGTGAAGGACTCTCAATCTGCCTGTGGCCTTATGTAAAGTGGGACAGAAGTGCCATCAATCTAAGCAAATGTCATAGTTCGATGAAGTGGATCACAAGAAGTCTTCACAGCTCATTTCCAGTCACCTCTAGTGCTTCTGCCCTCGTCCTGTGAACACTCATTGGTAAGTAAGTATTCATATTGTACACGATATTACTTAATATTTCAGTCTGCATCTTCTCCTTGTGTTCAGAGATTTGCATATTGGCGTATATGTATTATTATGCCTGGTGCCCTCCTTGGTGTAACCTTCAACTTATCCATCATTGGACAATGTAAAATATTACAGTACACTTTGTGAATCTGTGAATGCTTGGCTGTTAAAATTAAATACCTACTACGAATAATAAATGTCATTGCAATAGAGTCTATCTGATGAAATAATGATTCATATTTTACTAATGAGCAGTTTTCTACTGCACCATTGCTTTCTCACTTTCATTTTCAATTTTCACCATCTTTTATTTTCATTTATTTCTGTTTCCCCATCAAAGCAAAAGTAAAAAGAGCAGTGCTTTCCGTTTCCATTTGAGACTTATAAAACAATACCATACTTTTAAGACACAGCTTTTAGGCAGTGGGAGCAAAAATCTGCATACTGATTTTATTGAATTTATTGAATGTATTTTGTGACAGCCCTCAAAGCTTGCACCGCATTATAAAAGTGATATATTTGGCAGCAGTGACAGAAAATCTTGGCAATAACTGAAAGGCTGTTCCTCTGCAGTGAAGAGCAGGGATTATTACATGAGGGGACGCAGCTGACCCTGCACTGACACACTAACTTGGTTGTTTAGATTAGATCTAGCAACATCTGACTAGGCTGCTAATGCTAAATCCTCTGCCAACACAGCTCCATAGTATCTTTGTCTCTGTGGATTTTACTAGTGCTTCCTATTAGGCATTACCCTGAAAGCTGCATCCTTCCGCAGCCATAAAACCAAAGTCTAGCCCTGATTTAAAACACTACTGACAGCCCATTGAATGTGACTAGAGAGTACTTCTACACAGACAGGTAATTTACAAGTGAGTACAGACTGTGCACGAGGTGACCAAGGTGAAGGGCGCATTAGCCTCCGCACTTCAACACTGAAATTGGACTACTACCATAAACCATAGGTCACATTCACTGGGCAAGATAAAGGAAAAAGGGAGTGTATGTCTTACTCGGATTCTCCTCATGGCTGCCACTATCTCCATCCTGCTGCCTGGACGCCCCACCTCCAGACTCCCAATGTACTGCGAAATGTAAGAACACATATAAAACAACAGATGTATTATTGTATAGTATTCAATATTCAAGCCACTAATTACATAACATTTAATATTTGAACATATTATTGTGCAGTGAACATATAAACATTTTGAATAAATAATTAATAAGCCTGCATAGATTTAGACCTATGACACTGGACTATTGCAAAGGAAAAAATGTCTTATTTAGAAAGTTGCTGTGCATCTTTAAACAATTCCTATAGGTGGCTTTTTGCATGTTTCACTATAGTCAAAACCTTAGCACATAGTTGTTCTTCTGTGGCAATATGCAGAATCAAACTAAACTATTCTGGAAATGAACCTATATTTTACATAAGTTACCATTACTCACTTTTTTCCTTAACCATAAACAGTCTGTTATTGAAATCTGAGTGCAGAATGATGAGAGAAAACACGCTCCACACTATGGCATGAGCACCATCTGAAGTATCCACCTTGTACGTGACTAAAAAACCCTTAAACATTTGCTGTGCTGTGCCGGACTTACCTTTGCCTCGAAGCACACCCCATGCTTGAACACCTCCTCGTTGTGCATGGGGATCCTCAAATCGTGCGCATCATCCACGAGATTGTACTTGGTTATACCTGGCATCGCCTTCACAGTGATGCTGGCGGCTGGCGCTCCTGACACTTGTTTTACGACAGCGCTAGAGAGCTGCAGATTTGCGCATGATCCCCTCCTCCCGCTCCAGACGCGTCACTCCGGGGGGTCATGGGGTGAGCGTCTCCGCGGGTTGGTTGGTCTACGGGTTGGATGAAGCTGTAGCCCGCTGATTGTCAAAAAGATGGGGGTGCTTATGACCCAATCACTCCTACTCCCGAGCTCCCAGGCACGGGGGAGAGGCAGAAAGCGACGCCAACAGGCAGCCGATGACGCACGGATATTAACACATGATTGTTTTCACTCGTCTCAGGGTCGAAGTGTCCGCTTACCCACCGCTGTGATTGGAAATTGAGTGACAAAAGTGCAGCGTGCCAGAAAGTGTATGAGATGATAGAGACGAAAATTGTAGAGGAAAATAGCACTCTAAAAGCTACAGACTCTGGCGACATCTAGTGGCCAAAAGAAGTGCCACACGCTGTCAATGTAACACTAATGTTTCACGAAAGGATACTAAGGTTGATATATAGGCCTTTTAGTGATATAAAAACGAGTTAGACGGGTATACTGTAGATGGTTTACACACATTTAGAGCATCACACATCTACAGTTGAGTCCTAAAGCATGACACTTCAAGTAAGTCTACCCAGTTTCATTATCTTATGAGAATGCAGATAGATAAGGCGATTTTCTCAAGTAAAATGCAAAAACTAATTAAAACTGTAGTACTTAACAAAGAATAGAATGAATGAATGGATCAATTGGAGAGAATTATCTTCATTAATGAGATCTATGTACAGACACCTGATTTAGTGCAGCATTATCACTAGTATTATTATGATAACTAAATCAAACAGATTTGCCTCAGAAAGTACTTTTACTTAGGTATTTTCCACCCTAGACATCCTCTTCCAACTTGTTTTGCTTTGTAAGATACCATTAGCAATGAATGGAGGTCATTTGTCATTCAGCTGTAGCTAAAGATATAATTCACTTAAAGTGAATGTAAAGTAATTTAAAAGCACAATAATCCAGTATTATCCAGTGCTGAGTATTAAACTCCAGTACTGAGTATTAATACTCAGTGGTATTGAAGATAGTTTTCTCTCACAATCAAAACAAAATTGTGTAATTTGTATATAAGTAATGGGAATCTTGTAGCAGTAAGAATGGCAACAATTATATCTTGAAATTGATACATCAGAAATTAGCTAAAACCTGCCTCCAAATGTCTTAGTTGTGGTTTAGTTTTGCAGTGTGTTAATGCAAAACTCAATAAATCAAATAAACCACAAAAGTGCAAAACTCACCCAATGCTCTACGCTGCAAGTTTGTTTTATCATTTTCATTGCGAAATATTTTTTCCTGCTTTTTGTCAGTTGATATTCAAATTATGCATGTCTCTAGTACATGTTTCAATGAATGTCTCCTGTTGGGGGCTTCAGATTCAGAACTCAGCCCTGTATGAAACTGGCACTGCCTATTATTAATACAGTTTATTACCGTGATAACATATCTTCAGTGGTGGAAGGTAAGGTATGTTACTTAAGTACATTTTACAGTGAATACTTACATTACTTATTTTTACTTAACTAGATTTGAGAGCAGGTATCTGTACTTTCTACTCCACTACATTTTGGATGTATCTGTACTTTCTACTCCACTACATTTTGGATGTATCTGTACTTTCTACTCCACTACATTTTGGATGTATCTGTACTTTCTACTCCACTACATTTAGATGTATCTGTACTTTCTACTCCACTACATTTTGGATGTATCTGTACTTTCTACTCAGATACATTTTGGATGTATCTGTATTTTCTACTCCACTACATTTTGGATGTATCTGTGCTTTCTACTCCACTACAGTTTGGATGTATCTGTACTTTCTACTCCACTACATTTTGGATGTATCTGTACTTTCTACTCCACTACATTTAGATGTATCTGTACTTTCTACTCAGATACATTTTGGATGTATCTGTACTTTCTACTCCACTACATTTTGGATGTATCTGTACTTTCTACTCAGATACAATTTGGATGTGTCTGTACTTTCTACTCATATACATTTTGGATGTATCTGTACTTTCTAGTCCACTACTTTTTGGATGTATCTGTGCTTTCTCCTCCACTACAACTGGACTGAAAAGTAAAAAATACTTCTCATTTGACTTGAGGAATTAGTTTGACCATGTTTGTAGTAACATCTTGACAAAGGTTTTCCATTTCAAGCTTTGGCTTTGAGCAAACAAAAATAAACACACAAAATGCATAAGAAAAAATACGTCTCTCTCTCTTTTTTTTTTTTATTAAAAAAATTTTTTTTTAATCAATAACAAAGCACAAATTGACACTTGTGTGAAATACTTTAACTTTTTACTCTTAATAAAGTTCATTTTAAAAGGTACTTAAATACTTTTTCTTAAGCAGATTTTTTCAGGTGATGCTTTTCATTGAGTAGCTTTTTACCTCTGTATCAGTGCTTTAACGTAACTTGAATATTTCCAGGGCTGCATGTCTGAATAAGATTATCGTCATGTATGATATTATGTTCCACAGTCTCCAGGAGATGGCAGTAGAGCTCTTTACCTCACAGGGGCCCACGTGCGCAGTGGCCCCATAACCCGCCTGTCTGTGACAGTGGCCGTGTCCCAATTCGCCAAATGCACCCTTAGATGTACCTTAGAAGTGGCAAAGTATGGTTCTAAACTTCCGGTCGAGAATGGTAGTTCTCAGTGTAGCCGCCATCTTGTCGAAATGGGACAGCCCTACACCTCAGACCACACTTCCACCGCTGTCTTTGCGCGTACGATACGTACGTTACGTACGTAACGTAACGTATTTTAAATTATTTATTATTTAACAGAAGAAGAGTCAAGGTGTCGTTATCGCAGCCTTTTATTTCTGTTTAGATTGATGAAGTAAGAATTAATATTTCTCTTTGAATATCAATAGGCAAATATAGGTTCGAGGTGACTTATTTTGTAACGAGGTTTGTAGTTACTACATAACTTTAACAAAATAAACCTTGTTAAAACGTAATGACATTCATACATTCAGAGTCTATAAACCAGAGAACACTGATTAGTTGTACATAAAGTGGGATATTACAGTTCAACGATTCGGTATTTGGGCAGGTTTAATTTGATCCGTGGCTAAACCACTTTAATACCAGTAGAGGGCGCTGTTGTCCTTCTATGCCTGGCCAGTTCATCTTATTTTATTATTGTGAGGTATTTCTAACAGTGCAACGCTACATCAAACTGATATCATGATTTACTAATGTGAAGGTAAATAACACACACACACACACACACACACACACACACACACACACACACACACACACACACACACACACACACACACACACACACACACACACACACACACACACACTCTCTGGGGGACCTTATAAAATCTGTCAAATGCACATCTCAGACTCTTCTATCCTTTCCTGAGTCCATTGTTTCATTGTTCACTTTATCTGTGGATCTCATTAAATCTTCTGACTTTATGTTTCAGACTCTTGTTGCTCTCTGACTCTTACACCAGAAACAAACTTTATTACATTATTCTTATTATTGCAATATTTTTAATGACAATTATTCATTATTATTATCATCATTATTGTCTAGGAATAACTGCACATTCATTTATTCAGTGTAACTTCTTTTGTTTCCTCAAACCAGCCCAGAAGAAAGTTCTGTAAAATAAACCTGAGAGTGTCAGAGCTGCTCAGGTTTAATCCTCAAACTCACTGTACAGATCTTTATTCAGATTTAACAGTTTCATGTCGCTCTGTTGTAGGTGACATAAACCAGTACGAACATTTGAACGTGTGTTGCGTAGCGGACGAACATTTTCTTCTATTTTTTGCGTAGGCGCGGTGCATGATGGGATATATAAGTGCGCGAAGTCTGCATGGATGGACGCTTTGGTTACGTATGATCTCCACGGAAACGCTGGAAACGTAGGGCACATTTTGCTGTGCGCACTCGTCACACGGGCGTAAGGGTGCGTTGAAATGGGACAGCCCTTGTCGCGCCGGAAATGACGTAACGCACTTAGACCCACACTGGAAGGGTGATTTTAAGGGCGTAGTGGCGAATTGGGACACGGCCACTGTGAATCTTCTCCAAACTCTGAAACGTCACTCTCTTCTTACATGTCTTGTTTTTCAACAAACTGAAGCGTGAGGTGAGTTGTAAACATGAACTGGTCTCTGAAAACAGAAAATGAAGAACTTTAGAAAATGGCCGCCTGCACACATCCATGACAGGGGCAGTGTGCTCTTAAAAGCACCTCAAAGTGAGCTCCAACACCTCAGACAGATTGGCTGTACCTCTACTCATCTCCTCTGGGAAATGGGTCGAGTTCAAGTGGCAGTTTTGTTAATCAGGCCATGAAGCACCTGCAGTACCGCCCCAACATTTGTCAGTCATCTCCACACAACAGCAACAGTCACGTTTTATTACTCCCCATACACTTGATCTTAGGAAAGACAAGTTTCTCGTGACGTTCATTTGAAACATAAACGAGAGCTAATGTAAAAATACCACCTGCGTCACGCTATATTTTCACACATGAACGAGATTACAGGCTTGACCTTGGCTTTATAGTGAGAGTTAGAAACACAACTTTAATTAAATACCATCATGTTGTTTCCATTCTCATCCTCACAGTGGCATCTTTTTATCAAACAAGATTAAGCTGTTGCTCACTCCTGGCTTTTTCTATCCGTTATAGGCAGTTTGTTGGGTGCATTTTTATTTAATAAGCCCTCACAGTGACTTAAAAACACAGAAACTGGAGCCAAAACAATTAAGAGCTTTGCCCAAGGACACAAAGGTGGGGTTATGCAATTAATCATATTTTATTCAAATTGTGATGTAATATTTCAAATGGTCCATAATAAAAAAATAATTAAATATAGATTCTCAAGAGTATATGATCATGATCTGTAAGACCAAAGAGGACAAGCACATGAGATATCCAGATTTTTCCTGTCTAATGTTGAAGGTGACAACTAAAATCAAATATCTTGACCATATCATCACTGCAAACAGGGCGGATGATGAGGATATTTATAGACAATGCAGGATGTTGTGGCTCAAGCTGATACGCCTATGTCCAAGTTTGGTTCATGTTCTGATGATGTAAAGACTATGTTGTTTAAATCATAGTCAGCTCTATTCATACTTTGCAGCTGAAAATAGCGTAATATGGACCCTTTAAATTACAGCCACAAGCTAGTTAGCATTAGCCACCTGTTTTTCAGTTTGACACGTTACCTACTTCTTGAAAATCAAACACTTTAACAGGACCATGAACGCTTGATCACAGGCTCTTGAAAATGTGTTGTGTAAATCCATTTGTGTGTTTTTTTCTTGAGTTTTCAGACTGTTTTAAAACTTTTTTGACAGTGTTTGCTAACGTGTGTTACCATGGTAACTTCTGAACATTCCACCACATTCTTTGCATCATGTAGTAGTAGCACAGGGCCCAGTTTGAAGTCTGCACTGAAGAAGCATTTATAGTAATACTGGTAAATGATAGGAAGTCATTAAATTTCAGTGTTTGTCTGAAAAGCTTTTAAGAGTTGACAACATTGAAATGAATGTTACAACAGCGGTCATCATTCAGTATTTGAGAATGTCCCGAAATGTCATGAACTCCAAACAAAATGTGATTTACCTACACTGTTAAAATTATGCAGCTGTGGGAACATATGGAATGTATTTATTTTTATTGACTTGTGTGAAATTGAATATGATCTATTTACTTATTATGAATGATGAGCTGCAGACCTTTTATTATGGGGTTGCTTTAAACTACAAGAAGCCATTTTGGGGCTGTGGCCTAAAATAACAGTAACTACAGAACACATATTACCTGATTAATGGACTAATTATACTAATGCTGATATTTTCTCCTACTCGTATGTAGCCAACCACTTGAATCCTAAAATACTTGAAGTAAGTGCTTGTATTTTATCTTTGCTAGTTACTTTCTTTGAGTTGGACAAAAACAGTTTTAGAAAGCCAATGAAAGAAAACATTTTGAATGTTCTGAAATTTTTTTTATACATTCTCCAAAAGCACTTTTTTCCTTTTTATTATTAGTAATCCCTGTTCCACTGACGCATTCAAGTCACTGGTTTAAAAAATGGACTCACATTTGAGCTCAGAGGAACTCCTCACAAAAACAGTCACCATGAATCTTTGCATCACATTTTCCCTGGAACCTGACCAACATTACCCTGAATGCTCAGTCTTACCTCATGGATCACTGTGTGTGTATGTGTGTGTATATATATATATATATATATATATATATATATATATATATACTCACACATATATATACACATATATATATAAAATATATATATATATATACATACATACATATATATATAGATAGATAGATAGTATATATTAGTCATGATGTTAGTTGTTAATCTCTATTAAGTTTTATAGTTTTCTTCTTAGTTTTACTTAGTGGCTGTACATTTGCTTGAGTACAGTACCTTTGCTTCTTCATAACTTATATGTTTATGGCTTTCATCTTAAGTATATTGAATACTGTAAAAGACCCACAGAGACTGTCACCATGATAACCTCTCTCTGTGTTCACTCAACTACGGAAGTCATTGGAAATGCTATTAATCAGCACGTACATGGTAAATGTTTTAAATCCAGCAAACTGACTCATATGTGCCAGCTGAGTAGGCACCTCGATGGGCCACATGTGCATTTTTCAATCTATTTATACCAGACTTTTTATTTTACTCCTTTATGTGTTAAAGGTGCACTATGTAACTTTTATGATGGAGGGTTCACCACCAGCTTGTCTCACGTTATTCCTTTGCCTGGATTGTCTCACAGTATAGTAGAGTAAACATATCTTTCTTAAATTTAGCCTTACTGGCTCCAAAGACTCCATGGAGACAGATATGTTTTATGTTGTTCTGTGGAACAGTTGAAGCTGGAGGACCTTCCAGGTGTGTTTGGAAAACACTCTCTGGAAAAATGAGTTTGAGGAAAATGGGGACAATAATAAATCCTGGATCTGCCCGTTCTGTTGAGTGTGAATTATTCACAGTGCTGTTTTGGAGTCCACATATGGCCATTTGTCATTGTAAGGTTATAATGATGACTTGTAATTTATTTATATGATTATCAACTCATTTTATCATAATCATGTATCATCTAATTGTTATGTGGAATATACATAGAGGTTTTAACAGGAGGGCAGTAAATTACACACATTTTCCAATATATTTATTTTATGTTAACAGTACGCACACACACATTGTTTGGTTTACTCAATCCTCATAGTAATCCCCAAAAGATTCTGATACAGTTTTTAGCAGTTACACTTCACTGAACCAGAACACTTCATGTTACTATACTTCTGTTTTTGATGGGAGTTTCCCTTTGTTATCTCATTTAATATCTAACTGAACATTGTTAGCATATTTGGTTTCATTTGTGTGGGACTTTCTTGTTTTTTTGCTTACATAACGTAAAATTACAGGGAATTTCAGTTCCTCTTTTTGAGATACATTTTAAATTCTATAACCCTCAGAGATTTCTTAGAGTAGTATGGTTGGTCCTCCCAATTGTCTCAAAGGAACAATGCATTACAAATTAATTTCCAACATAAAAAAACAAACATTGAAGAAAAGTGCACTGTTGTTCTTTATAGTTTTAAATCTCCTCCTGTGTACAGGAATGGGCATTGTATCGGTTCCAATGTTGTTTTCTCTGTTGATTACACTGTGCTTTGACATGAAATATCCAAAAGATAAATTCATAAATGTTGAACGTGATCATTTCCAATAGTGATAAAACCCAGACCTCCCTATATTGCACAATAAATCTGCATTTTCACTATTTATTTTGTCTGCCCCCATCTGTATTAAATATGATTTAGGTAGGTATAGGTAATGTCCCTTCCTGCACGCACCGCTGGTTTAGCAGGGAACGGGGACTTAGCAACACTGTCAATCAAACCTGTTGCTAACGCTACCAGGAGTGACCTCAGGTGAAGAAAGTGCCTGATTTTGTTGTTATTAATGCACATATGTTGAGTTACGGACACAATAACAAAATAAAAAGAGCGGGATTATGTAGAGCCGGTTAATACAAACAGTTTAAGACCAAAATGAGCCTGACAACAGCAGTTGCAGAGAGAGGGGCGACAGTTTTCTAATGTAAAGTGAATTGCTAGAGTCAATGGAGCCGGGAGTGCACCCATAATCACTCTCTGTTTGGAACGTGGCGGCTAGCGGGTTAGCTACGTCCATTTGTATATACAGTCTATGGTCCATCCCTGTTTGTGGTGACTGCTTTTTAGTGTGTTTTTTATTGTGTAGATTGCTTTTCAGTGTGGTTTATGTGTAAAACATGAGTTGATTTTCTCGTGTAAGTTGTTATCCTCTACTTCACACAGGTCTCGGTGCAGTGGTGTTAATTGTCTGTGGGCGCTGAGAGGAGAGACGGAGGACGCTCGTAGGAGGAGGAGGAGATGAATGACAGAATAATGGAAAGATGAGCAGCTGCAGAAGGACGAAAACCAAGAGAGTGGAGCTGCTGTGACTCACGCTGGGCCTCATCAAGGTAAACAAAGCAATGGACTGCAGTGGATGTCTCCGCGGCAACAGGCATACACAGTTTTAAAGAAGTAAAAAGCAATATCAAAGTGACAGTCTGGAAATTATATCTTCATTTCAGCTTGTTTTAATTTTGGACCGGTGGACCGTAAGCATACAGCCTGAACTATAACATGTCAGTACTACTATGTATGGGTTTCATAGTGACAAAAAAATAGCACCGTTGCCATGGCAAGAGTATTGTATCTTTTCAATGGTAAAGTGCTCAAACAGGGCGCCTCTGAACAGAAAGGTGAAACCAACGCATAGGGAAATAAATATTCATTATTAATCTAGAGAAGGAAAGGTACAGATATGGTTTGCATTACATAGCAAACGCCATGCCTAACTCAAAGCAATGGATGATGCGTAAGTGCTTAAGGAGTCACCCAGGCACCTACTTGTGAAGTGCTCTCGTCACATGCAATACTTTTCCATCTCCTGCATATTTCCAACGTAAATATTTCCATACAAACAACTTTCTACAAAAAATATGTTTTATTTATTTTGCCATGTTTAGGTAAAAATACAGTACTTTTTCATTCAACATTAACACAATAAATAATTAATAAATACATTTTTGAAATAAATTAAAGTGTCTTCAGTGAAACACATGCCACTCAGGTATGTACAGTACATCTGTTTTAGTCTGTGCGACTTCTAATAGACCATTTCTCTTAGTCCCTACTTGGCTAGTGTTCTTCCGCTTAAAGCCTTAACACTGTTCCTCGCCAACCTTCAGAGAACTCTATTTCCCACCATGCCACTGCGACTGAGGTATTTGTCCTGTCTGAGCACCCGTAGTCTCAGCTGTGCGTCCTGTTTCCATTTTTTGGGAAACTTGTCTTTTCCAGTGGACAGTCCTTGTTCACATCTTGTTCAGCCTGTCTTGGCCTTTCTGCTAAGCTCCAAATATGTTGGGGATTTGAGGAAGCGGGGATAGCAGTCCTTCTCCATAAGAGTGTAGATTTTGGCTTGGGCCAGGTCAAAAGAGGATGCAGTGGGGTTTTCCATATTTGCTTTGGTGATGGCTTTGGTGGTGTGGTCCAGATTAACCTTTAAACAAGGAGAGTAACATATTAGTTCATTTATATTTTCATATTTGGATTATAATTACTGACTTTAAGTATTCGATAGCACAATTATTTACCTCTCTTGGTGCATCAGACCCGATGAATTCGTCATAGATTTTCTTGGCTTTTACAGCCATTTTGGAGGGTTTGGAGTTCTTGTAGTCCTCACATGCCAAGTAGAAAGCAATATTTTCCTCGCTGAATTCAGAGACAAGGAAGGCTCTGTACAGGCAGAGACCATCTGTATGAAAAAAAAAAAAAATTTAAAAACTGACCAAATTTCACAGCAAGAATAGATGTACTCAAAGGTTTGCAATCTGAAAACTTACTTTGGCTACACAGCAGTTTGTCAAAAGACTCCTTCCACTTTAGGGGCTCGTCTATGTTCAACCTGCAATAGAATAGAGACATATTTAACCACACTGTTTCTAACCAGTCAGCATTAAAACGTTTCTGAAAGTAAAATGGTGAAAAATACAAAACATTTTATCGTACCTCACTTTGTCACTCTTCTTGCACTGTCCTGTTACGCAGTGGTCTGACTTCTGCAAGAAACTTCCAAACAGCGCCTTAAGCTCTTTTGCCCTGGAGAGATAGAAAAACATGTGTTTAAAAAGTCTTGTCAATAATAGGCTTGAGTATGATTCAAAATGTTTTGTCGTAAGCATACCTTTCAAGGCAGGTGATGGGCAGTGAATCCAGTCCACGGCACATGTTGAGATTTTGTTATAATCCAAAGAGTGGTAAACTGTAAGTTGTTGAGAGCCAGTGAGCTGTTAGCGCTTGTGCTGTCTGTGTGGGAGAGAGGAACGCCTTTAAACAATGTCCAGTCTGTGACATCACTTTTGTCTCGACCAATCAGAGGAGGCCAATGGGAGGCTGCTCTGCTGAATAACATGTGATACTTAGAATGAGTGAAATCCTTAAAAACTACTCATGATAAGTGTGTGTGTGTGTGTGTGTGTGTGTGTGTGTGTTTCTGTGTGTGTGTTTGTGGTTTAGTAAAGAGGACCAGACGTTCTCACAAGAACAGAAAATCCCCTCAAGTGTGAAGACCATGGCAATTTTCACTTATAAAACATTGTCTGACCTGGATCTGCAAGTTTCCTTATTATAATGAAAGCAAAAGGCATGTTTTTAAAATCATATGCAGTTACAATAATACATACTGTATTGTGCCTTTCAGGACACACAATGCTTCCTACTTAATTAAGGAGTGAAGTTTAGGGGCTTAATTAAGTAGTTGCCATATTACTTTTGCTCATTATGAATTAAGTCTTAGTTCATATTTTATTATGGCTATTTAGACTTTATTATGAAGTGTTATCAGAGAAAATGTAAAATAAAATAAAAACATGGATGGTTTCATTGTTATCTGGCATTATCTGAATTAATGAATAATAAAATGAATTAAAACAGCAGTGTACTTCAACAAATGTTCATTTTATGTGGCAGTAATAACGGCATTCATGTTGACAGGACCCCCCACTCCAAACCCCTTTCCCACACTCTGATATCTAGTAACAGCTAACAGCTTGTGAGTGTTTAACCTTCCGATACTTTTCTGTCAAGATCCAGATGAGATGTTACTGGTGCATTAAGCTTTTCCCTTATTCATAATGAACTAGAATTGAAAACCCCTTATTAGCAAGTCAATATTATATGTGCTTAAAAATTCTGAGTGATTTGGCTAATTTATTTTATCTGTATGAACTTGAACCATGCAGTTTACTTTTCTGGTTTCAAATGATTGAGTTAATTTTACTTGTTGTTTTATACACTGACATAACATAGTGCATGTGCTTATGTTTATGATGTTAATTTGAATGGATGCCCTTGGTGATATTTAACACTAAATCATCCCTTGTAATTATTTTTTTTTTTTTTTTTACAAACAAACATACATCAACATAAAATACCTATAGTCCAGAGTGTGGACTTCTGAGTAAATTTCTTGAGTAGTGCTCCATGGCGTTTATTGCTTATAGCTGCGCTATCCACTGTACAGCTCTCACATACCAGATTCTTGGCTTGTGATTACATGTTTCCGTCTTGAAAATTAAAATTTACTGTCACTGGGACCTATTTTTATCCTGGCCACAGTGAAAACTATTGTTCACTGCCTGAGAATGTCTATCTTTAGCGCTAGACCAACAGAGAAACCTTTGATTGGGGTTGTGTCTCGGTGAGGTGGCCGGAAAAATGTCAGGAAGGAGCTAAAATCAAGAGCAGGATGGAAAGACAGCCAGCTTCCTCAGCCCCAGTCTACTCAGACAATGCCTTTACATGGACTTTACTTGGACTGACTGGGCAAACATTTACTTCTACTGTTACATTACTAGTGCTGTAGGCTGAATTATAATGGAGCCTATTGAACTTGGATGCCCCTTTCATCTCACTTGTATTCACCTTATTCCAGAAGTTGCAGTGGGCGCTGCCATCACTATTCAGGTGGTATTATTTGGCATTTGGCTCTGATCTTGGCAGCAAATAAGTTTCATAAAGAGACTATAAAGCCGCTTTAAAGCTTCTCAGAGAATCAGTGCAGTGTTGACTTGTTGTTGCACATAAACAATGAATATTTGACACAAATCAACCTATTTTATGTAATATTTTAGTGGCAACACTTTTCACAAACTCTCAATTGAAAGGAAGCAGATTCCCACATAACCAGGGAACATTATACTTTTAATTTGAAATTGTAAATGGGAAGAACAAAACATAAATAATTTGCAATATGCGGTATTTTCAATGGATCGAACACAAACGTGTGGAAAAACTAAATCATATCTGAAGGAGCAGAGCAACAAACACAAATGTTCAAATAATTTAATAATGTCTACATAAAACTTTTGTGAGTAACCAAAACATTCATTCAGGTAAGCATACTGTTACTTCTAACTAAATACAGTATTACTAAAATAGGAAAATATACAATCTGAAAACTACTCAGAGAAGTAGGCTACATTAAAAGAGTACATTTTATTACTGCTGCCCACCTCTAGTATGGGGGACAAAAAGAAGAGGTACATGTGACCAGTTTTCAGATCCATAAATTATTTTTTGCTGTGTCAAACTGTAATGTCATGAGACCAAAAAAGGGAGAAGAATTGTTGTCTAGTTCTGTTTTTATGTCATGTGTTCAGTCTGCACGGTCAATTATTGTGACCACTGTGGGTAACCATAGAAACTGGGTCACTAAGAGATTACACATTTACTTTAAGTTCAATGAAACCATAAAGCTTTTAGTTTTGTGTAGAGTGATAACTCAAACATTTGAAAAAGGATATGCTGTAAAATTTTGCAAGTTGGACTTCAAAAACGTCATCATAAATTGTTACTGCTCTTATTGTTCATCATGTTGTGCCTATTTGTGTTGAGAAAATGATTTAAGCTTAAACTGGCAACTATGAGCCAAAGACAGGATACAGTGAATTAATGGAGCCACTTTACATACATCTTAATCTCATTTTTAGGGTATATGTTTTGGTCGTTCATGTAAGTTCACAGTCTAGTTGTTAAAACAGAAAAAAAGGAGGACAGTCATTTAGTTGATGACTTTGAAGCGTGACACATATATGATTAGGTGAGTTACATGATGTAGGCTAATAAATACATTATGCAGTGCTCTGTGTGCCCTTTTATAGCAAATTACCAACCTTTTGATGACATAGTTGGTGATTATCCACATTTATTTCTCACAATGTCACTTTACATCACCCGTGCCACTGTTATAACTATCCCAGGCCCTGAATACACAGTGACACAAATACCCAGAAACCTCATCAACTACAATTTAATAGCTCAATTTTTCATTTGTCTTGTTCTATGGTCGACTAAGGTTTGTGAACAATACTGCTATGTCCACACAATGAACTGACACACAGAGTTTATTTAAATGTGGGTCTAAAATTAGCGAAAAGCAGCCTATTAAAAGTCTATTCACCTTTGGGTGACTAAACAAATGTGACCCAATTTAGCGTATACCCGAAAAAGACACAGCTTCATTTAGCGTGGCACGTGCTAAAACTGGTCCCACTTTAACCTGGTGGTAAATGTTCTTTTATGATACAAACAAAATGAAGCCTGGTATAAAAAAGCATAATTCATGTGTGACATTTCCCATCAACTAGATTATAGCCATTTAAGAAGTGCTGTTTTCAGGTGGAGAGTCTACCAACTGCTTGTCTTCATGGAGATGTTATTATTTTACCTGGAATGTTTCACAATATGGCAGTAATATATTTCCATGAAGACAAGCAAAGGTCACTACCAGGCCAAGTTACAGGCCAGATCGTCGGAGATGTATGATTTCAACTTTATGCTCTCCTAAAGACCACTTCCTGTATTGACTGTTTGCAGCTGACAAAGTCAAAGCCTGTTCCCTGGAAGCAACAGTCATTAAATTCCTGCTGCTTTCACAATTCCCAAATGGTCCAACCCCAAACTGTATCTGGAAAACTTTCAGTGAAGCTGGTTCTTCCCTTAGATCTGCTTCCTCCCTCCTCCATTCAGAGACTAAATCAGGATCCTTTTATTTGCCTTGTGAAAATTACATTTTGCCACTAGAAGTCTCACAGGGAAATTTGGAAATAAAAAATACATATATTTCATTTTTTAATGTTTTGATGTTCAAGATGATAACTTTTTGCATTTGCCAATATTGCCGGTACCTGGAATCCTTTGTTCTTTGTTAATGGATTAGCAAAATATCTAAAACATAATTTTTGGATTTTGGCTGACAGTTGTTTCCATTACATTTCCAGCTCCATGGCCAAATAAGTAACACATAATCAGTTTAGAGATAGTGTATGCATGTATAATATAGAGATAAAGGATTTTTGTGTATCAGAAAGTACACAGATTCTACCATTATTTTCAGAGTGTTGTTTTGAATTAAACAAAGTGGAGCCACCGTGGATCTGCCCATGTTTTTGTATTCTGCAGATATAGTTAGAGTAGAGCTCCATCTGTTTAGAGACATCTGAATATGAAGTATGTCACTGATCTGAGCAGGTGCCCCATCACTTAATGCACCTCTCTGTATCCGCGTGCAGTGGCCCGCAGCGGTGCACATGATCCCATCTCAGGATTATCAAATGTCAGCTGGCTACACAACATCTGCAGCTGGAGACAAATCAATGTTAACGACGTTCAGGCCCAGCTCCTGCACAATATGAATGAGCCCCCTGAACAGAGCCATCTGTTTGTGGGCCTTTCTCTACCTGTTACTCACATTTGGAAGATGAATTTAGAAAGACATGTATGATAGCCTAGGAGCAACAATTACAAAAACTGTTCAATACAAACCAAGTATAACAAAATAAAACTCACACAATAACATTAACTACCAGATGTGCTGTATTAGAAATCGGTTTGGTTACAGAACTGCACATATGTTAGGAATGAGACGAGACAAAAGATTGGATACATGGCCTTGCATGTTTTTATTTATTCATGAAGTGTAACTCAGAGGATTAACCTTTTTCTCCAAGCCAATTGTCAACATATGGAAAAAAATCTCACAAGATAATTTTTTACATATGTGCGCAATCTTCAACTTTAACTTGCAAAATCTTGTGGCGAAAGATTTTGTCCCATCCTATTAAATATGCCATACTAATCGGGTTAATTGGGACATCCTCAGGACCCCATGGCCCACACTCTTGACCAACCTATAATGTATTCAGAGTGATTGTGTCCTGTAATATGTTGCACAGTGTTTTCCTGGAACAATATCATCCCAATGAAAATGGAACTTTTATCCAAAGAAATCTCTGCTGGAGGCAAATACGTTTGAACCCTGTACTCTCTTTGACATGCCCGCAGCAACACAAACACCCGCAGTTCTGAGGGAGTTACACAGAAGTTAATTGGGAACATTGGCTGAAATACAGGGCTAAAGTGAGGGAGGGTTGCCTTATAAGAAATGATCACACTAATGTGGCCAGTATATTCTGAAATATGTCTGCTGTTTGCACCCTGCAGCAAGGGGACCTTGGGGTTAACAAGCTACTAGAGGCCATCGAGGTCCTCCGTATTATTGTTCTGTTTATTTAATACATTTATTTAGCGGCAATGTGATGTTTTCAGACAACAGGACTCCAGAAGTCATGACTAACTGCATACCTCTATGTGCAGTTCTTGTATAGGTCAAATAAATTACTGTAACTTTGCGTCTTTGCAACCTCATTAGCAAAGACGTTATTGTATTTGTGCCGGTGAGAAATCTGAGTTTTTTTCCATTGTTCTGTGTAAATGTTTGTCTTGGTTTTAGCGTTTTGGAAACAGCAGACGAGGCACATTCTGTGACAGAGTTGTTGAGAGTCTCTTGGAGCGCTGCTGCAGAGTGCAGATGTACTGGGCAACGCAGAAGAGGAGCAGCTTCTTAGAATCACTTGTTTTAGTCCATATTAACCTGAGGTGTGAGCTGAGGGTGGGGGACTGTGTTGACTTAAGGCTTCCTCACTTTATATAGGTCAAAGGTCCATGAAAATGAAGGATGTGTCAAGATATTTGTCACGGTCATATCAAATTAATTCAACATGTGAAATTGTGCATTTACACACAAACAGTTTAACTGATGTGATGTCATGTACCTGAATATGCAGTTTTCTCTTTCACACGCCAGATAGCTCATATTCCATAGATCACCACAATACACCAAGCTCATGTTCAAGGCCTTGAAACACTGGACTAACGTCCACCCACACAGCATCCACACAGCTTTCTTTTATTACATGAGAAAAAGAGCATTCTCAATCTCACTCACACATATTATGTAGCATATCAACACTGTAGTACAGTATATACAAGCCAAGTCCTTTTACTTCTCATAACCCCAATGTTTCCAACAGGAAAACATATTTTGTCTTTTTGTGAACACAAAGTCATAAATGTCCCCTTTAATACAACTACAGGATGATTTCTGTTGTGTTTGTTACATTAACTGCTTACAACACAGACATCAGTAAATGCCCCACGTTTCTACATTCCAGAGAATTCCCAAGCCGGAGTTGGAGTCATGGATCGGTCAGCAGCGTGCGTCCCCACGACAACAGCTGTGCACCAGTGACAGAACTCGTCACATGACCAGATATCTGGTTTGTCTGGTGGTGATCATATCCGGCTTTTAAGTGTCATGGTTCATAAACTCTTGGGATTTTCCTTTTGGTGAAAATCTTCGGTGGAGTTCTCTTTAAGCACTACTATAGAAAGGGTAATATCCAGGAAACAGTCATCTTCTGGGAACAAGGCTGATTATCTTGGATAATCTAGAGTGTAGAGTCCAATGAATTCATATGATTTAAGTGAAGGACCTTAAACCTACATATTTGAATGGTACATCTTTGGTGGAAACTTACTATACTAAATTGTCTTGATTTAACAGTTTCTTCAAAGCAGACATTTAACACGTTCTAATAAACCTTAAACCATAACGTGGTTGTCCAAAAAGCACATTTAAAACACAAGATTGATTGAAATGTTTTAATAACTTTGTGGTTAATAAAGTTTCAGAAATAGATTTTAAATAAAATTATAGGTTTTGTGCTCATTAGTCATCACATAGCTGGTTATGCCTGTTGAAGCTTTCAAACTTTAAATTGTATTAATTTTTTTTTTTTTTTTCGTGATGTCTATGGGAAAAATGCATGAGAAATTTAATAATTAAATTTTAATAGATCCATTGTGGTCACTGTTGGGTTGCATAGAGCTAAACTGGGCTGTATCTTTGGATTAAAGAAGAGAGTGAGAGCGGAGGAGAGGCGGGGTCTAGTGGTATAAAGAACAGTGTGATTGGTCAAACAGGTATCCTCACTCCAAACTCCACCCCTGCAGCCAGGTGTTTATAAGCAGGAACACCTGCCTTTAATTAGGGCAGTCTTTTGTGATGTTGTGTCACAAACTAATGGAAATTGCAGAAGCACCTGAGGGCAGCACACACTTAGATTTAGATGGTTTTCGACAAAATGACTTGTAACATATACACAGTAGCGGTAAAAAGTCCTGTTCTGCTGTGTTACTGCTATGAAACAGCAGATGGCAGCAGAGTACCATCGTCTTATTCAGTTGACTTGTGGTCTGCTTTTAAAACCCTATACACATTTTACATACAGATACTGTACATGTCTGTCAGATGCAATCATTACTTCACTTGGGAACAAGAATTGTCTCATACAATCAGTTGCATTGTCTTTATCTTAAGAAGAAGCTAATCCCGACTCACATTGAAGGTCTTTGACCTATACATTTCAAACAGAGTGTCAACTTCACAAATGAGCCTCTAAATCCAAGCCTTAGGCACATGTACAGTCTTTGTGGTGTATAATGGTTGGAAGTGCCAGCCATCTTGGTGTAGCTGTCTTTGGAAAACCTTTATTTTAGGTGAGGGACAGAAGCTGGCATCAGAACTGTGCTTTGTGTATTCCCAATCGATTTCCTTGAGCGCAGAAAACCCCCAAGATAGATTTTGCATTGTGTTGCCTTGTGTTGCCTTGTGTCACTACCCCCATAGGATCACATTATCTTGTGTAGTGCCATTGTAGATAACAGAGGAGATGTTTGTGTTGCTTTTATGTGCTATCCGCTGGGTACAGATACGCATGTTTACGCATATTTCATGCTGTGTGCCTACATTTTGAATAGATCTATTTATTTTCATTTTTGCTTTTGTGTTTTGCATGGCTGTACTTGAACAAAACATCAACACAGAAACTCGTGCTATTTTCTATATGTATGTTGCAGCATACATATGTCAAGTCTCGCTTTGCCCACTATAGTAATTGGTCTGGTGACTGAGGACTAATGGGAATAGATGGTTGTGTCCACAGATGATAGTCCAAATAAGTGTTCTGGTTTGAAATGAAAAGTAGGCCGTTGAAGTTGAAGACTCATTCTGCCTGCAGTCTGTGAAATGGCTCAATCTCACTGATATATCCTTGGCCTGATTGATATAAATGTGTTGAAATTACATTATCCTGGCAGTGCTATTACTGCAAATCAGAATGGAGGAATATCAAAACAGGAGCCTGTGCATTCACAATACTGATTGCAGGACTGACATTTGCTATAGGACAAGCTGTTTTCTTCTTAAATTGTCAGTGTAAGTTATTTGAGTTTTTTTTACACTAAATCTCTATACAATGCAGGGCTTGGTGATATGAAAAAAAAGCATATGATTTTTTTTTTTTTCTGTCATTTTGATGCGTCACGATTTTCAATTATATTTAGTCTTATTCAGAACAGAGAGACTTATATATTATAATATTCAATTTCTGAACATAATCAAGACACACATATAGTGTAATTTTTCCTATTAGGTTCACTATTCACACTACCTACTACTATCACTAAACTTCCTCTGTTTTTTGTAAGGTTTTAAATAATTCTTAATATAAATTTTCAAGCTAATACACTTTTCAAAACATTTAAAAATTCATACAAAACTGACCACAGGTTGTGCCCCAGATAAGGGCAATAATGTTTTACATAAAATGCACTTCAGAAAATGCATTACTTTTCCTATTTGTTGTCTGTCTTGTTTCAGTAAATGTCTCTAAACATGTCTCAGGTCCCATGTTACACTATTTTCTGATCTATGTTACAATGTTGTTTCCTCATCACAAACATACCTGGAGTTGTGTTTTACTTCATTCACACAAACCCTACACATTTATGCTGAGTTCTTCTTTCAAAATGAAAACACTCTGTTCCACCTTGTGATGTCATGTGGTGATACAGGAAATGCTCCACTGTGGTTTTAAACTCCATACACCTTCACTCTAATCATTTGGATAATTTTCATCCTGGGATCCAAATTGTACTGAACAAAAGGTGTAGCTGTTAACATGAACACTACTGCTTCATCACATCACGTAGTGGAACATAGCATTTTGAGCTTTGGAGATGTAGACAGACTAATAATAAAGGATTACTCAAGCATGTGAATGAAATAAAACATAACTCCTGGTGTATTTTTTAGGAGGTAGCAATAAAATATGGCTTAAAGCTCACAAGACTCAATTTCACATAATACAGGACCTTTAAATATCTCAATTTAAAATCGTAACAAAGGTTCAAACTAGTATTCCTGTTGACCGGTTTCTACCAATGCTACACAAGAGTCCTTAATGATCTGCAGTGGAGCTCTCCAGATGCAAGGTCAGGCCAGCTCACACATGAAAAACAATCAAGACATTTCAATAATCGTTTTTTAGAGCTCTAAAGGCTATTTGCTCTTAAGTATGCAGCAAACGTATTTGAGATAATGAATGGTTCTTGCAATGGTAACTACAGCAATAAAAACAAGAACACCCCAGAAGTCTGCTTTATGCATCCTTCCTTTTTATCTTTTATCTCCCATATAAAAGTAATGTGTGAAGGTGCTGCAGCAGGGAAGTAGCAGGTGCACTATTCATAGGCATGCCATTGTTCGGGGAGCCCTGCATGTTTCTGCATACCAAACACAGCATTTTAATTAGTTACATTGCATATTTTAAGAGCCATAATAAAAAGGGCCTTCAGTATTCAACATCCCGGTGACTCAAGCTGCCAGTCTAAAGCTCTGACAGGAGCGTCAGAGCACAATGAGCCCGTGACATTAACGATCTTGTTGCCCACACGTTTCTTTGTACTGCATTGGAAAATTTAAGAATGGCTGCACCATACTAGAAAAATGTGTGAAGTGCATGTTGATTTTTGCAATGAAAAGCAATATCTGGATTTACTACTGACATTCTAACACTGATTTAATACAACGTGTAGTAATTTCGTTTTGAAGCTTGTATTAGTTGAGAATGAATTTGTAAGGACACACTTTTTTTTAACTGACGCTTTGGTACTTGTTTCATTTCCATTACTATATTAAAGGTGAAGTATGTAACTTTTCTGGTGGGGAGTCTGCCACCTCCTTGTCTCCATGGAGTTATTGTCTTACCTGAAAATTTTTCACAGTAAGACTTTTCTATATGGAAATAACAGGCCAAGTGCAATAAAACACCTCTGGTTGAATAAACACAATGTAGTAATGCCATACTGTGGAACATTCCAGGCAAAGAAATAACCAAATTCTCTTCGAGACAAGCAGGTTGGCAGGCCCTCCAACAGAAAAGTGACTTGATACACTCCCAGTTTAGTCCCAGTTTTGATGTGGTCTATGTTAATGCTCCACAAATGGCACAACACAACAGTTTAGTGTATTATATATATATATATATATATATATATATATATATATATATATATATATATATATATATATATATATATATATATATATTTGTGGGAAAAACTAAAACTATAATATACTAAAACAATACCATGAATTGCATTGACCTTGGATGCTGTTTCTTTTATACATTTTCAACCTTATAACATGCTCACTTCCTACTCAGAGTTGTGCCACAATTAAAATGCATTGCTTTTCCAGTTGTGACTGTACAGTTCTTAGATATTTGCATTTCAGTTCTTGAGGTACAAAATGTCTGGATATCACTTTTAATATAAATCTGCATCCATCTCCTGTCAGATCATTTATCTTCCCTCACCCCTCTGTAACATGCCATGCTAACATCATAGAAGTTGCTTCATTTTAAAACATTTTTATCATTGTTGTGGGTCATTAAACATCTGCCATAGCTGTAATAAAACTCACATATCGCTCACTCCCTTAAGAACAAAGTTTCATTTGGCACATTAGCATAAGCGTCCTTTTGGAAGCATAAAAAAATGTAGGCCGGATCAAATGTCAAGTTTTGGGAGAGTTTAAGAGTTTAGGTCTGTAACGAGCACTTTGGGACATAAAATCACTGGAGCCTAACAGCAGAGGATGGAGCAGTAAGGACAAGCAAGGGCAGGGGCGAGTGGTTCACTGTAAAGCCAGTTGTAATCTCTCTCCCATGGGTGCTCTCAGGGCTTACCCAGACACAAATGAAGACATGAAGGCAGCACTAATCATGTTTAATTAAGCCGCGCAAGTGTGGTTGGTGGGAGGAAGGTGGTGTTATTGGATTGAGTAACATGTCTTGAAAGGGAGGGTCAGTTATTGTGGTAAAAGTGTCGGATGCTCTGAGAGTAGATTGCTGATGTGGGATAGAGAGTGATGTGTAGGTCAGCCATTACAGTCGGCCATTACAGTGATTACAACATTAGGTTTCATTGTATTGCACCATAATGCATTACCATTATAGAGGGACTATCAATTAAAACCTCAACAAATGATCTAGAGTCACCGTAACGATCATAGGAGCACATACCGAAGAGCACATCACTGTCATATGCAAACCTGTCAAGATAATGTGTTTTGATGTGTGGTTTGTGGGTATAGAACATATGATAATCAGTAATTACTACTTCATGCATCTGCCACATAAACACAAAACTACTAATACTATTAAATCCTTTTGAAAACCAATACTGTAACGAACGATTGTACTACAAAAAACAAAGACAATGTAATTACTGGGTCAAAAAAAAAAAAAAAATTGCTATCATACATTGAACAAACTATGGGTTGTCTTAAAAGTTGTCTTATGTCTAGCAAAAGGTTTCAAATCTTATGTTTTTGTATATTTTGCGTTCTTCCTATGCAGCTATATATTGTATCATTGTACAGTTCTTATTTCACAACACTGAGCCTCTGTACCGTGTGTACTGGAGCTTGGGGATCTGATTATGGGAAATAATCTTTTCAACAGAGAGAACCTCTAATGTATTCCCTACAGATTTTTTGCACTGTACTGCACTTCCTTGCTTTGCACATATGACCTCCTTAATGAAAATAATACATTGTTTAAAGGTCACATTTTCCCAACAACCTTTGGATTGTGGCTTTTTTTTTTTTTTTTTTTATGTACATGTTGTTGTCTTAAAGGAAGAAATATGCAAATCAAGATAGTTAGGGCGCAAGTTACACTGAGCTTCAGCAGCATTTACTCACTGTGTCTTGTTATTTAGGAAAAGATAACTATCCAATACTTCCATATCACCACCACATATGCTTTGCCATGAGCTCCATGTAAAGCGATACAGCTCGTGAGGTTAAGTTGCCATCACACAATGTTGTTTTCAGGCTCCAGGCGTCGCAATGGTGGAGCTAAAACAGACTGTGCCGTGTCTGTGACTATGCAGATTGACCTGTAATCCTGCAGCACTGAGTTTCAGAAGGCAACAGGCAAAACAAAACACAATCAAACGCTTTGCCGAACCATTTTCTCCCAGTCTCCCGCAGGTGTGCCTCCAAGCATTTGAACAGATGTGACCTTAAGCTCCATTATTCTGTCTCTTTTAAAAGCATTGATTTGTCTTTTTATTTGGAAAAAAATATCAGAAGGATATTTTTTACTACTGTGCAAAAGCCAGATACATGGCAAACAGCAGTCGAAATCCTGACAATTTATTTCAATCTGAACATCAAAGTGGTGTAGGCTTCACTGTGATCCTATTAGCGGACATGGAGGTCTATTGAGGCGTGGAGAGAGATCTGACAGCTGAGCAGGAGGTTAGGAGTCCAAGGTGAGAATGGAAAGGTAGGGCAGACCTATAGGACAAGGCGAGGTGTGCGTAAAAGCCACCTGGATTGAGAATAATGATTTAGAAGAGGAGTGAAGACATTTCTTTCATCTAGAAGTAGACCTGGGCAGCACTATCATGATGGGAGGTGGTGGAGAGTCAAGAAGAATTCTCAAAGAAGATTGTTGTTCAAGTTCAAAGTGATATTATTAAGCTTAAAGATGCTTTACCTGATGTTTGCTGCGTTACAAAACGTGAAAAACAGAAGATGTTGTTTCGAAATGGTTTGCAGCAGTCCAAAGTAGTTCCCCACTTACCATATTTATCTTTATTATACAGGGAGAGCCCATTGAGAGCACTCAGACTCTCTTTTTCATGGGCGCCCTGTTAAAATACAGAAAAATACAAACTAAACAAACTAAACAAATAACTACACAGTTCCATTTAAAACATTAAAAACAGGAGCAGGTGTGATTATAAATGTTTATCACCAGATTATTAAGTGCGTTTGTGGCACCAATGTGTCCACGTTTTGTGTGTCGTTGAAGTGTATTTCTTTTTTGGGAAACAAAATAACCAAAAGCTTTTTCTCCTGTTTCAGTTCTAGTGCGACCAGTTTTTAGACTTACAATCATGTGATCTTATATTAAAAGTTCCCATATCAAAGTTCAACAAGCATGAGAGCTATTCAGGCAGCCTATGCAGTAGTCCCTTATAAATACATTTTATACAGTGTTGTTCTCTTCTGACACATAGTGATGGCAACCTACTTTTTCATAGAGTGCACAGTGATGGGTTTTAAATTCATCACTTGAAATGACAGGCTGAGTGAAAGAGAGAATCTAAAGGTTTCAAGGTTTTAGAAAAGACTGAAGTCTGTATGTTTATTATATCTCCATAATCTAAGGAAACGCTGCTTGAACAATTGCTTAATTCAATAGAATAAAGAGAAAAATGTATTTCTATAACAAAATGATTTTGATTTAATTTTATTTAAACTGTTAATTTTTTTAACTGATTTAAACTTTAAACATTATTCTGAGAGATCTACTTTAAAGGATGAGTTTACGTCAAGCCAAAGCTCAAGATATTTATATATCAATCAATGTACCATTTAGTGTATAGGGTTTTTTGTGCATTTTGTTTCATGTACTTAATTTTATTTGCTTTTAATCATTAGTTAAGATTTTGTATTTCATTAAAATCTTGCTACAGTTTTAAAATCATCTGATCAGCAGAGGGAGCACTTGCATCCAAACAGCATCATCTGCATATAAATGTATGAGGCTTATGCATTCTGAGCATCCTGATCACTCACCGCACTAAGTTTATAAGTACATTTTGCAGCAGATGTGTGTGGAGTTTAACAGCACACTTCCTGATTCTCAGACAATAAAATACTTTATAATTAGAGGCAGACAGCACACATCAGTCTAATTTTGACCCTAAGAGCTTTTCCAATATATATGTACTGGGGAAAGTTACATTTTGCTCATCTACCTGGGCAAAATTGGCAACAGCTGAACTTGAATTTGTTGAAAAGAAAAAGTACAAATATGCCCAAACTGTAAAATGTAGGGAAGAAACCCTTATAGAATACAGTTTATTCCATAAGAAACATTTAAGTCGCCTTTTCAAACCAGTAGATTGGTACAAGGAAATTGCACTCCGCCTCCACTTATCACTCTATGAGATGTACTCTGACGTATAGACAAAGAAGTTTACCTCCAACCTGGAAAAACACACAGCACTTTTAAAGAAATTGCCCCACATTTTTCTTTGAGTCTGAGGAACAATAATGAGACAACCACAGGAACAGAAGCAGGTGACAGTTTGTTGTGTTCTTACATCTAATGAATGTGTGGGTTTGTTCACAATGAGGAGAGACAAAGACACAGGAAATGCCTGGGTGGATGGCTCATATTGTCTTACTATATCTACTACTGCAGGTGTAAATATCTCAGCATTTCTATCTACATTTTTAAATAACTTGACCAAGTAAAAAAATGAAAATGTCTATAGTATAGTGCCTTGGCTGATCAGCAAGACACGACACGATAGACGTGTAGTCTGGTCTGCAAGTCTGTGAGGGGCGTGACTGACAGGAGGATTAGCCTATGAGAGGAATGCAACAAATTTGATTGCACTCTGTCAGAAATTGGCCCGAGATGCGAAGGAGTGTTGATCAGACTATAAATCAAATATAGAGGCTTTCAGTCTGGATTTACCAAGGAACCAAAAGACATGCTAAAACATGCAAATGAGGATTTAGTTGAACAAATACTGGTATAATTATTCCACTGCTCCTGTTGTATACTGAAATTATACTGACATATAGTATATCTTAGTACCAGTATAAACCCTCCTTTGGTCAAACCTGATTTCAAAATGAACCTTACATAAACATATTTATTTTTAACAGCCCAACTGTCACCTGTAGCTTTGTATACCTGTCACTACTCTTTCTGTCGGATTTCTTTCATGCAACCGTGGAATAACAGCTCCATGTGTGAAGCATGTAGTCCTCCTCAGGGCCCTGTCCTTTGCTGTATGAGTCAGAGATGCTCTGAGCTAAACACATGCACCCTCCACACGGCAACCCCTGCTGACCCCTGCCTTCTGCCATCACCGCACTGTGCTTCTGCTAAGTGCCCCTCTGATTGAAGAGACAGCACCATCGGGCAGGACAGAGCCACTTTCAAAGGGGATTTAGGTGGAAATGTATTTGCACTGGAGGTAGTAGCTTAGTCACTGGTTTAGTCATCAGTAATGTGACTTCTGCCTGAGTCCCTATGCCCAGAAGTCTAAGCTCCAACTCTGCAGTTAATAAAGTAAAGTTCTATATAAAGGAACCAATTCTGAAATGCAGGAAAAATACTGAAAAAGTGTTTTTGTTTGTGTATGTGTAACTTAGTATTGGAACAGGGGCAA
This sequence comes from Periophthalmus modestus, assembly GCA_019594935.1. Taxonomy (NCBI): domain Eukaryota; kingdom Metazoa; phylum Chordata; class Actinopteri; order Gobiiformes; family Gobiidae; genus Periophthalmus; species Periophthalmus modestus. The sequence goes on along the minus strand of JAIEZT010000026.1, from coordinate 8,251,480 downwards.
AATATGAGTTACCATGGGTCAGATTGTGTTCTCTCTATCCCAGTTTGTAGTGGATGTTACTGGAAAACTGCCAATTTGAATCCCTTACTTAAGCAGGCTTAATGTTGCTGTAGGTCATGTTCTCTGGCTTTATCAGACAAGATGTTCTTTGGTGAATGAGGGAATCTAAATAACCCCTCTGTGTCTCTCCATTTTTTTTTGTCCAAGACTGTAGAGACTTGAGGCACTGAAACTTGTGTATGTGTATTATTTCCTTGTTTGAGCAGTCGCCGGGTGAGTCCTCTCACTCACAGTTATCTCTGTGGTGTTGGATTACTGTTTGTCCGGTTATGGCAGCTCCTTTTCTCTGGCGCTCCCTGCAGACCCCAAACTGCTGATCGCACACACTTCATAAGGGGAAGTTATTCAGTGTTAATCACAGAACTCCCTCTAGATGCTCACTTTCTGTACGAGTCAGCCCCAGTTTGATTAATGTGAAGTGGGCCGCTGTAGTGCTGCCAGGCTCCCCCTGCCACCCAGCAGAGCTGAATAAATGAACACAACTAATTGTTTGTTTATGATTTGAAATATTAATAATATTGAATCTATGAGGTTGTCAGATGAAAGCGTCATCTGGGACAAATATGCTCTGTAGTCTATGTTTAATAAATGTACAGGGCACATTAGATTGTAATGATTTCATTCCCTCAGGAAATACAGCCTGTTCTGTTTAATTAGACTTACACAATGTTCTGGGAAGAACAAATGAGAGGGAGTAATCAAAATTTGTACTGGTATGTGGGTATGCTTACTCCAAATTACTCCAACAATCTCTCTCAAAGTACTTAACAAAAATTTTACTTGATTAACACTGTAGCAACCAACTGATAATACAAATACTACTACTACAACTTAGTTCTACTGATGAACCTCAAGAATTATTACTACTGCAACTACTATGCCTGTTTATGTTGTCTGTGCCACCATAGTTATATATTCTAAATGCACTTTTTATCCAAACAAATTATATTAATATGCCAATATACCAATATAATATTTTTTACAAGTACATAATAAGTAAAAAATATGTCATCTAATAGAACAAAATTCCACCTCTGGAAGTAAACAAATATATGCAGAGCTATTCAGAGTGCACAATGATGACACCCCCTCTCGCTCTTACCACACATTACATTTCTGTTTCACTTTGAACTTACCATTCCCATAAGAAAACAATGTGAACCTCGCGCTCGGCCACAGAGACACTGGATACATGCAGAAAGTGGCTTGGACAATTACCATTAAGCATGATTGCACTGTAAGGATCCTCTAGTTCAAAGCAGTCGTATTCCCAAGCCTCTGATTAATGGGCTATTATACAGTATGTTCCGCTCTAGAGCCACTTAAAGCACGCACCAAGGTTTCCAAGGCTGCTGCGATAATGAGAGCCTGGGCTAGAGAGACTTACAAGTGTCTACCCACTGGTTACTTCAAATACTGCAGTTTGGGCTGCCTCTGCATCTTTGCCAGTACTGTGGAAATAGGAAAGGGGGAACTGTATCCAGCACACGCTAGTTTAGAGAGTGAAATGGACAAATAATAAAGTTCACCTTTTTGTAATTTAATATTTTGGGAAGTAATAGCTAAGTTGTTAGAGTGTTTGCCGATGGTTCCATCCCAGCTTAGAGAAATGTGTTCTATCGTTGAGTCCTTGCGCAAGACACTTCATCCATTACAGAAGTATGAAAGATTAAGTAATGCATGTTTTAGTATCCAAAAAGCACTATAATTACGATATATTGAGATGTTAATTCACGGTTCAAATGTAAGCTAACTTGTTGTGTTTTGTTTTGGGTTATAATTCAGATGCCCGGTGTCAGGAATGTGTAAAGGCATGTTTTTTAAATTATAGTGATTTTTAAAATATGTCTAGCCATTTTTGTTTGCGTTTAAAATGAGTCTAAATGTGTTTCCCCGCTGTGCAGACCTCAGGCAGAGTTTTGTTTGTGCTTCCTTATCAGTGATCTGGGAGGCAGCATTGTAAATCCCTGGCATTGGAGTCTTTCATCTCAGCACAGCACCTCAGCCCTCTGCATCATTAGCACTGCAGCGGTAATGAGTGTGCAAGGGCTGAACAATGGCAATGAAGTAAAGAGGAGAACTGGCACTAAGTCATTATACAAAGACTCTGCGTAAACCCCGGTGCACGGTTAATCTTAGTAAGGACAGTCACACGGGCGGCTCACAAAATGAAATGAGATTGATGGGCTGATAGTTGGGAGTGGACCGGGAGATCTCAATCAAACTAAAGCAAATACAATGACATTTTTATACAGTGCGTGATGGTAGTTTTACCTTAAATCACCTCCAAAAATGAGGATTGACGTGGAGTTTGTGAGGGCGCAAAGGCTGTATTTATTGATAACGATAATTGATAACGTGGGAAAGATTAGTTTGCTGAATGTATCAAAACAACAACGTTGCATTGTAAGAAGTACCAAAGAATTCATACACGTTTATCTGAGGAAAAGGGCTGTGAAAGATTTGCACAATAGAACAAATGGATGTAGATATGAGACAGATAAACACTGTTACAAGTTGCAGTGGAATGCAAAAGGAGAGACTTTCTCCATCACTGACATGGGCAGACTGAAATATGAAATAAAGCTGTTGCTTGTTGCTTGTTGTTTTACTTTGTTATTTCAAAGGTACCTTCATCGTTAGTGATATAGTTTTAGGGAGATGTAAAGATCTAAAGTGACAAAAGCAATGTGTGATGACTGCAGGCACGTGTTCAAAGTGCAAAAAAATACACAACAAGTTTTAGAAAGTCCTGTACACCAGAGATTGTAGAAGGTCCCTAGAGATTGGCTCAGATGGTCAAGTCAACAATAATATTATTTGTGCAAATCAAATAATAAAAAAACAACAACTGTATAATGGTGGAAAGGGTGATCTAGGAACAAAAAGCTAATTGTCTGAAATCAGTGCAGGTAAGAATTTTTATTAGGTAATTTATGGGGACTGCAGGCTGCTGAGGAGGTGGGGTGGATAAAAGCTTTGGAAGCACTTCACTAAAGGACAGTGGTTTGCAGTGAAGAATAGAAAGAATTTTTGAATTTCCTCAAATATCTTTATAATATTTTTTTTGCCTTGCACAATAATGACATGATGGACTATCTTTACCAAAAAGAGAATGTCTTGGAACATGGTGTTCAAAGACATGGTAGAGCAGCATGATAAACCTGTTATGAAGATATTACTGAGGAGATGGAGACATCACAGAGAGCTCAACAATGCACTTTCTCTGGGAGTCATTTGTTTTCTTTTGCTTTAAAGGTGCTCTATGCAACTTTTCTGGTGGAGGGTCCTCCATTGAGATATTATTGCTTTGCCAGGTCAAGTTACAGGTCAGATCTAGGGAGAGGTTACCCTGTTCAATGTAAGAATGCATGTTTTTTCCAGTTATTTTTGAGCATTAAAAACATATGTAATTGAATAAATGCAAGGCAGATAAGTTTAATGCCAGACTATGAAACATCCTAGGCATAAACAATTCCATGGAAACAAGCAGGTGATGAAATAATGGATCTTTAAATTAAAATGATTGCTATCAAATATGTTATTGGTGAATATACAGTTTTTAAGCTTAGCTTAAAAACGGTACCTGTTTTCTCATGTTTATCTCGAGGCTGTCACATGGCCTACACTGCTGATTTAATAGTCCTCTTAATTCTGATTGAAAGGATTTCTTTCTATGTCCACAGTCAAACTCTTTCACTTCATTATAACTCATACCAACAAATGCTTCAAAAGGGGAATGCCATGACTGCCATTTGTCAAATTTCAGCTTGGCAGAAACACACAAGTTATAAAAGCTGATCTAAACGTTCATTCAGAAGTGCTACTTTTCTCAAGGGATCCCAAGCCACTGGTGTAACATTACATCTAATCAATATTCTGCTCTACCACACACTCCTTATCAGCTTGGGCAGAACAAGACTACTCTTTTAATTCACTAAATGAGCTCGTCCCGCTGAATAGCCTTTTAATAGCTCACAGAAGACTTTCTTAAGGAAAGGAAAAATAATAATCTCAGGAAAGAAGCAGTCACGTATTATAATGTCATATGTTTTAGAGCTGATAAGGAAAAAATAATCTCCTTTTTTGCTCATATTGATCCATTTCAATTTTTGATTATAACTATTTTCTTTCATCTTCATCATCATAATCATATAAATATGGCTTTTAATAATGAGACTCACAAACAAGACAAACTATTTATCAGTGAAATAACAGTGCTTTTAAAAACAACATGCTTTTACTGACACAGGATTGTCTGTGCGAACCACTCAAAAGCCCCAAACATGTAACTGACTATTAAAGTTCTATTCACTGGACTGCCCTATGTTCACTGATAGAAGTGTTTCCCAAAAGTGAGAGAGAGATACTCTCAAAGAAACTCATTCTGATACTGAGCTTAGTATTTAATGACCAATGTTTTGGCTCCCTAAAGTAGTGATATGAAAAGCACAATGTCTCAGCATAATCAGATATTGTTTGTTTTTCTTTTACATGACAAGAACGGTAGAACTCAAAAACAAGATGCCACTGCTCAAAGGGCTATTTCGCTTAATAAATGTCAAATAACAAAACCTGTTCTCCTAAATAGGAATATGCTTGAGTATCGAAGAAGGTGCAGCACTCTAGCCATCCCCAGAATAAATAAAAGAAAAGTATACTGCTACACTTGAGCTGGATTTGAAGCCTAATTGTATATGTTATTCTATAGACAGGCTCATATTCCAAACTTACAGATCTTCACTTTGCAGATTTTTAAAACACAGCTGAGGAGCTATTTCTGTAACTCAATCATCACATCTCCCTGGAAAACACTAATGATAAAGTGGTAAAAAAAAAATGTAAATGCACTGATCAATTAGGAGTTGGTCAGCTGGAGTGATGCCTGACAGCGCGCCTCGCTCTTGCCTCTTAAAGCGCTCCGTCTGTGCTGCTCTGAAGAATCGTCGGCCATTATTCCTGATGCCTCCCTTGGGCCCGTCCTTCTCCATAAAGTCTTCCCCTTCACTGCTCCCCTCTCGAGCGACGCGCTTGTTAAACTCACACACACATTAGTCCAGCTCATGCTCCCACAGAGGACCACCAGCCTGATACACTCCGATATGACTCAGTCTTTAGCCTGCGTGCGGGCTATACCACGTTACATCTGTTACAGTTTTGTGTGTTAACAAACACTTTACAGATTTTTAAGGTTGAAAATATTTAAATTACAATAAAATTAATTAATTAAAATGGACATAGTTAACTGTTTGTAGGTACAGCAAAATTCTAGGTCTAGTGTGCCACTACTAAAATGACAAAATCACCCAGGGTCTGCTCTCCATTCTCAAAGTCTAAATAAATGTGTTTATATGTGTTCCTGAGTATGTTCACATGTGCTATTTTTGCCAGTGTAGTGAGCATAATGAGAGTAGCTCATATGTTCTTGTCTTTCTTGTCTTTCATCTGTTCTTGTGCTTTGGACTGGTTCCCACTGCAGCACATTTCCACAGCCAGATGCACAATGTTAGCTTTAAACACACACCAACTGCTCCGGTTCCCCTCTCTCACTCCCTGCCTCCTGCACACCTACCTGAATATTATTGAAACATCACGTCATTTTTTAAAATGTTATCGGTCTTATGTCTGTTTGTTTGTACAGTCATTTGTTCTTATTTGATTGTAGTCTAAAGTTGTCAAACATAGTTTTGAAGGAGTCATTTTGGTTCAGTTGCTGTGCTGTTATAACACATGTTTGTAATTTTCCAAACTAAAGGCAAAGACTGTTACAACATATAGTGATGAAACCAGTGCTTTGAGCTTTGCCAACCTCTACTGCTAAAATCATTTAACATCTTTATAGCCGTACCACTGAGAATAGCAGTTTTGTTTAGTGTAGTACATCGCAGAGATCTGCATCAGCCCGCCTCCTCACATTCATTTGGAACAGGCACATCGTAGCAAATTGTGTCTGGCTTAAATCTCGAGAGAGACGTGCCCGGTGAATCTTGATGAAGTTGCGTCTTAAGATGCTAGTCTAATCAAAGCTGCTGTGCCCGAGGCTCCGGCCCTTTGGGGGATTAAAGATGACTTCCCGTTTGGTCTGAGACACTTTTGTAAGAGTCCAAACCAAAATGTACTATCCTTGTCACACACACCTGGGGCTGCTGTTTGATGCAGGGCCTCATCCATCACAGTAAGTCTGAATGGCAGAGGAACGCGGTGTACTTAGTAATCTGTGCCCGCCTGCCCCTGACGGGAGAATGGAGACCTTGTATACGCAGCCTCCAGATGGGCCAAGACAACACAACACTGCAGCTCTCTAGTGGCAAACACGCTAAATGTGTGAGGCAGATTAGGACGGCTGAGTTTGATGCATGCCAACGCTCTGACAACAAATATAACGTGACGGTAATCTTAATACCAAACTTAAATTCGCTATCTCGACACCTAGTGGAGTTTTCCTTAGTTTTTCTATTTTGCTAATACAAACTGGGAATATTATAATAAGCATTGTATGAAAACAAAGCACAGACCGTTAAAATGCAGTGGTCCTCATGAATAAAAAAGCTTTCTTGAATCACAATGACTTGAGAGTGGTGGTTGGAAGAAAACAGAACATAATTTGTGTACATAAATAAAACCAGAATAAATTGAAGATGTTTTTACTTTGCAACAAAATGTGAAAATTATTTTTTCTCAAAATGAAAACAAAACCTGTAAAAAAACAAAACCTGTTGAGTTTGTACCCAAACTTTATTCCTTCACTTTATTTAATACAGAATTATTCCTTTTGACAACAATGATTTCATAAAAATACACTGAGATTGTAAAAACGTTTTAAATGCACAATTTGCATGTACAACATAGCACACATGTAACACAAATGGATTGGGAGGAGACAGTTCGTACATGGACAGTCTTTAGCTGCACAGTTTGTTGGCCTCATACTCCTGGTGATGGGGCTGTCTGGAGCTGAAAGCCTGCAGAGCCGTGAGGATGCGGCCCACATCAGTGCTGGACAGTTTGAGTCTGTGACGGAGCAGGCAGGAAAACAGGTCCACGTGGGGCGCCCCAGGAGGTGAGAGGCGGTTGACCCTGTAACGCAGCTCCACCAGCTGCAGGAGGGCAGAGTCCTGGGAGCCCTGAGTGTACGGGTAGTCAATCTGCAGGATCAGGTCCTGGATGGCCTCTGGGTCAAAGTGCACACTGTACCCCAGCAGCTGCATGCTGTTGATTTTGATGTAGCCCACATTACTGGCTGGCTCGGTGGGCTCTGGTGGTTCATAGTACAGTGTAGTACGATTGCCTCCCACGGGCTCCCGGATACGACTGCGCAAGTAAAAGTGAACAGTCTCAAAAAAGCTCTTCCAACGGTTTCCTAGCGTCAGAGTCCAGTTGTAGCAGTCCATTGGTCTGTCCAGCTTGGTGCGCTCCCAGTCGGGGTATCCACTCTGGCCTATGGGCATGGTCCAGCTCTCTGCGTGGCTGCCTCCAAATGGGTTGACGAACAGAGAGAAGGCAGGCTCCAGAGTACTGTTGGCGGTGAGACAGAACTGCAGCGCGATGCCCAGCAGCATGTGAACACGGTTGGATTTGACACGATTGCTCTTGAGTGTGAGCAGCATCCTCTTCCTCCAGGATGGGTCAAACCAGGTGTTAACTCGCACATCGTTGCTCACAAACACCCCATGCAGAGTGATGCGAGGGTCACGCTGCTGCAGCAGGTAACGTAGCTCCAGGTCCTGCAGGTCACGGTCACTCTCCAACCCCAGGTAAGGGTCAGTGGGGTCAGGCACAGCGGGGCGGCAGGCTCCTTGGGTCAAACTGAAGCCTGGGTTACAGCTGGAGCAGCGTGTGCGATTCTCTGTGGAGCAGGAGGCACAGCGGGAGCCCTCTCCCACAGAGCAGGGGATGACACCCTGGCAGGACAGGGGAGCATAGGGACACGAACAGCTGCGCCCCTCCTCACTGTACACTCCAACATGGCTGTTCTCACTGCAGTACAGCCTGGACAGGCAGAAGCTCAGCCAGAAGTGCAGCGGTCTGCTCAGGACAGGAGATATTTATGTCAAGGTCAGGTCATATTTACAGTTAGTACATTTACTTATAAATGTAACACGTTCTATGGATTATCTCCACATATTATATCCACTTTGGACAATGAATCTCTTGTCAGATGTTTTTGTTATTTTATGATTTTACAGTTTCTCTATTATTACATGCCACATTTATGCTTGTCATTCTATCCAAACACAGCCTCAGCAGAAGCTAAATCCAATCCAAATCAGTTCCCTATTCTTCTGTGTGTAGAAGACAGTACTCAAAAGCATGCTTTCTGCTCTGCTTTTATTTATAACAATGAAAGACGATTTCTACACTATATTTTTGTTAAAAGGCAAACCGTAAACATAAAAATGCAATTTCCCTTGGAACAGATTTAAATGCAAAACTGACTTTCCTGAATTTCCTTTTATAGAGAAAAGGGGTGTGATAAAAATTGTAATAGGATTGTAGACTGAGAGGGCTTAGCATGCTTTTCACTATTGAGCTGATGGATTGTGTCATTTAGTTAATTTCCAGCCAGAAATAGCTATCAATATGGAGTGTTCATGAGAGAGGCATAAATCTGAGCAGAGTTACGGCCAAAGTGATCTCTGATAGATATTAAAACAGATGGTGGAGCTGCTGAAAATGCAAAAAGACAGTTTGAGGGAGCGACTTGGAAAACCCTCCACCCAGACTACAAAAACAATGTAACACCAAGCAGCTTGTAGGCTAACCCACTCTGAAGAGGTAGTGATGGAAGAGAAAAAAATAGTCCAATAACAGAATACTTTTCTTTAAATTTATTATGATTTGGATCTTGCTTGCATAGTGAAAACTGTCTCTACAGACAATCAGCCTTGTCTTTTCCAGTTAACAGAGAATCCTCACTGCCCCTGTCAGCATTTCCCCCCTCACCCGTGCCTCCTAATAAGCACCGCTTTGCTTGGCTGCTTTTTCCAACACCCAGTGCATGGGTCTCTTTCATAATTATACATTTCTAGCAGCATCTTTGGGTTAACAGGCTGCGGTCTGAGTATTCCCTAGGTGTTATTTTGCGACTCACCTGGGCCGTGGTAGGACTATTTTGGGTTGTTGCCTGCATCTCTTGCTAAGGCTGAAGAGCTTGTTAGTGATGCGGCGGGCTTTGGAGGAGAGCTGGGTGCTGTGAGCTTCCAACTGCCTGTAGCGCTGCAGCAGGTTGGCATCAGCGCGCCACAAGTGCTCCACCACAGATGTGTTCACAGCGTAATGCTTTGGCAGTCTGTCCACGAAGCTTCGAAACTCCTCTGGTGACAAGTAAAACAACATGCATTAAGTATCACTGTGGGATAACAATAGCCTACACAAAAACTTTTCAATGCTTGTCCTTGGAAAATAAATGCCAGTTGTTTGAGGACGACTGAACTCCTCGCTTAGATTTAAGTGGATTTTTCTTAGCACCTGTTGTCAGTATGTTCAAGGCAACTAGCTTCTGATTAAACCCAACTGTTCTGGTGCTTTTATCGAAAGATAAATAAATTGTTTTGGTTGCCTTGGCAGTGTGGCATGATTGAACAACAAGAAAAATACCACAGAAGTTCTCAGGCATTTTTCTGCAGCCTGAGAGAATAATTCACTGATGTGTGTCTAGCTTTGATCTTACACTTGTAAAATGCTGTAGGCAGATGATGGGAGCATGTAGATATTCCCTCACATGTTAGCACACCTGAACCACACACCACAAGAGACCACATAGGACCAAGCTGAGAGCACACACTCTCTTCAACACTACATGTTCCTTTGATATTTTAGATGCTTCACATGCAACTTATGTGGACTATTACTACTATTTGTACTACTCTGTATTATTTTTTAAATTTCCTTACATCTTATATTTTAAAATATATTGTGTTTTTATAAATAAATTATGGCAAAACAAAGCAGCATACTCATTCACCTCTATAGAGAAATTAACAGTAAAATATGTTTCTAAAATATCCAAGGTGACAGTAGTTAATATTCCACAGTGATCGGGCTAGAACTTTCGTTTTGCTTTTGCTGAAGTTCTTTCTCTTGTAGCAAAAGACAATTATGAACAATTTATTTAGTAAGTACTATAATGGGGCTGCTGTTTGTTGGAATAGATTGCTTTTTGCTGTCAAAACAAGCAGTATCGAGGTTCAAACTTTATTGATCCATAAGGGAAATTATTTTTAAGAAGATGTCCTTTTAGCTGTAACAGTGTTTTATTGCTTTTTTATTGAAGATGTTTTACTGTTGTGTCGTTCCCCATGTTACACCGCTGTTCTTTTCATATCATTTATGTTTATTTTTGGCATTTTGTATATGTTGTGTGAGTGACCCCAGGTGTCTACCTCAAAAGTAAGTATGAGAAACAAATAAACAAAATACAGCTGGTCTAGATCTGCATTCATATTTTTCTTTGAACCTCTGAAGACATAATTACAGCCGTCCTTTTGTTGGCCGATGTTTGTATGTTTTTGTTGGACTTGAGTGAAGACAGATGGATGCTATTTTGGACACATTCCAACATAGAGAAAGCATCAGAAACTATTTCTGATGTGACACTATGATTGACAGACATTGGATTTAAAGTCTGGCAGTGTTTTATGGCTAGGCGTGAATTTTGAAAAGGCTTTATAATGTATTAATTCTCAGGAAGATCTAGATTGAAAGAACTTGATCCAAGAAAACCATCTCATAGAATGCACAAGGAGATGATGGATACTTGCAGTGAATATAAATGCCAAGGACTCACCAGACTGCTCAAACTCCTGATTGCTGCTCCTCCAGGCCTCTAGGACACGCTGCAGATTGTGTTGCAGACTGTTCAGGTCAGAGAGTGGGCAGTTACAGTGAGGGAAGTCCACACTGCATCGGCACCAGCAGTCTCCGCTCCGGCAAGCGAACTCACCCTCAGACTTACAGCCAATGTAGTCCAGAGCCGCCTGGATGAAACGGCTCTGCAGGTAAAGAGGGAGGAGGACCTGCAACCCTGAGAGGGGAAAATGTCATAGTTAAATGCCACGTAATAACAGCCAGAATAAGTCATTAAATAATAAAATATTACTTATTTTGTTAGGCTCAGATATAATGAAGGAACCAGAGATGTTGACTCAAAGCGTACTGCTGCTGTATCTGTACCCATCTGGCTTCTAGTGGCTGTTACAATGGTGTGCAAAGGTGGCCAAAAGGCTCTTCTCAAATCTCTGTCAACTGTTCCCACTCTACTAAAATGTCATACTCAATGTTGATGTCATCATAAGAACTAGAAATGGTTCTATATGGATTTTTTAATTTAATTTTAAGTTGTTGTTTTTTTTGAGTCAATACCGATATAGATGTAGTGAATAAATTATGGTAGGGAACTTGTACTACTGTATCTAAGACACTTCTAACTCAGCTCTTAATGACATTTTGTTTCCTATAGTTGACCCACATCATCGGATGTTATAATATTCCCTACAATGGAAGCATAGCCAGACTTGAATACCAGTGGCTTGAGTGTTCCTCTCTTCTGTCACACATTTTTGTTAAATCTATTCCTACTTGAACAATTTCTACAACAAATAATGCCTTCAGTCAATGGTTTTGGTCCCCATATCGATCACATGCACTATTACAGTCTTCCCTTCAATGAGCAGACTTTTCTATAAGATTGTTTTCCTTGACAAAAGTATGTACAGGCTGTCCAAAAACTTGTATCACAAAACAGCATTCTTTAATGGGCTAAATTGGTGGAGCAGAGATAGAGCTGTCCAGAGCTGGATGTGGCTCTTACCTTGGAGCTGGACCTTGTTCTCTGGGCTGTGAACCAGCACTGAGCTCACTGTGTCCAAATTGTCATAATTACTGCAACCGAGTGGGCCTGTCCTGGTCTCAGTCACCTATAACACACACACACACAGAGGCCTGCATTTGTTTGGTGGGATAGTACATGTGGTATATATTAATATGTATAGTAGTTTTGCATCAGTCAAGTGGCAAGGTAAAAAAAAGTTATGTTATCAATACACAAAATCTAGCTCATGGAACACATTTTTCAGAGTTTAAACATCCATTTCAGGTTTTTAGTATTACAATATAACGGAACATCATTATTTTACATTTAGACATTAAGTTAAAAGCTCATGTAAGTAGATAGTCTTTTTAAAAATATCGATAGCAAAAAATTTTTTGTGAATTCTTAAATCCAATGATGTGAAATAGATTTTAGTGAAATGTCAAATCCATCATATGCTGCACTTAAAATCTGATATTTGCGCAGTCATTCTTGCACTGTGCCGTTGTTCGTTCCTCTCTTTAATACAAAGAACGTTAAGTCCTTGAAGCGTGTCCTGTAAATAACAGCTCATTTGCATTAAAACTAAATAAATCTTAAGGTCAAGAGATTCTTCATCAAAAGCTCTTTATGCCTCAAATGAATTTCTAATGCACTGAGTCACTGTGAAGTAGTACCATAAAGGTCCTCAATTATGAGCCTTCTATGCTCACACAGAATAATTTGTTCAGATGTGGAAGAAAGAATCAACTCCTTTGCATCTAACAACCTTCAAACTGTATTCACTTTGCCTCTTATTATAATTAACGTTGGCATTCAGGAAAGTACTAGTCAGAGTATGTTAGCGTAGTGCATGTATATGGTAAACCGCTAGCGATCGTTAATGAACTGTGATGCTCTGTAGGTGCGACTGTTCATCTCCAGCTCTCATCTTTAATTTGGCTCTCAGCTCTACACATGCTACTAAAGTAAATGGGGAAAGGACCTTGGCTGAGAATTAATAGCACAATATCTCTAATCAATCAGGCTGATTCATAACCGGTTCTGGAGATGGGACGCTGAGTCTAAAGACGCAGTTTGCCCCTCGGCCTGAATAATGAATACAGCGTAATAGCCACTCCACATAAGAAAATGGATGATTGGTGTTCGTAAGTGTGCTCTGCAGTGCGTCCACACTTTCTCAAACATGTCTTAAAAACTTTATTTGGCAACATGACACAGGCACAGCACAGTACTCTTACTCTTAATCTTGTCTGCTTAGCTGTACCTTGTGGTGGCTGCAGGTAAATCATTATGTATTGGGGCGACTTTCTAAACATGCATTTGTTCCTAATCCAGCCCGGTTAAGTGAATTAAGTAAATGAATTCCCTGAGCTAGTATTAAGTGATTTATTCATAATCGTTATCTTCAGGACGAGCAGCATAAAGTCTTAAAGTAGTTCAACAACTCATTTAACTTGATGTAAAGTAGTGCAGTGAAGGTGATGCAGTCAGACAGGCTCTTCAAATTCAGAATACCGTGACTACTGGTTGAAATTATGTATGTTAATGAATTGTCAACAATGTCTTACTCCCAACACATCAAACCAAAGGCAAAAGCAGCCTTGTAATGGTAATAGCTTTGTGATCCATATTGACCTTTTCAAAAGGCCTTGGTGACGATAATGTGTTGCTCCATCCATAGATAGCTCATCCATAGACAGCTCATCCATAGACAGCTCATCCATAGACAGCTCTTTATATTTTAAAGAGATAAAATCCTGTGAGACCAAAATAGAAGCAGCTGGTTCACATAACAAACCTGTTAGATTTTTCTGTTAATCAGTCAGATCATTTATGCCAGTGCCATGTGTGTCAAGTTAACTATTGCTACTCTTTCAAAATTAACTTAAACTGGTAACTCAAAACGTGAGGAGAGATGAGGAATAGGACATCTCTCACATTGCAAACAGCTTTTCAAACAATGAGTGCAACAAGCCACTCTGAGTCAGCTGAGGTGGCTTGGGCATCTGCTCAGGATGCCTCCTGGATGCTTCCCTAGGGAGGTGTTCTGGGCATGTCTCACTGGGAGGAGGCCCCGGGGAAGAAGGACACGCTGGAGGACTCGGCTGGCCTGAGAACGTCTTGAGATCCCCCCAGAGGAGTTGGAGGATGTGTCTGGTGGTGAGGGAAGTCTGGGAGTCCCTGCTTAGAGTGCTGCCCCCACGACCCGGCCCCAGATAGGCGGAAGAAAATGGATGGATGGAATGCAACAACACTACAACGACATTAGCGATCGAGCAAGGAAAAGAGCTGCCTGAGTCTGAAAGAAAATGTAAGCTTTATTTAGATGTGCATCAGAATGTAAACTATGAAACAAGCCACTACACAGCCCCGTATTTATAATAAGTGAAAGAAACTTTTCACAACCACAGTCAATAGATTTGTGTAAGTACCACAACAACAACCGCAACAGTGAGAGACTGCTAGCTGATAATGGAAGTCAGAGACTGCACTAGATTCTTCCAAATTCAAGTGAATCTTTATCCTGTGTGTTTGACCCATAATGTTGGTAAATACATTTGTGTGTGTATATATGTGTAACTGGCTAATATACCGACTTACCCGAATGGCACTAGACGCAATCTGAAGATGGTGCAGTTTCCTCAGAGTGCTCTCTCTGTCAGTGAAGTAGGACGCGGCCAGTTGGTGGAGTGTCTCCAGTGTCACCGCCCCCGTCCAGTTGGACTTGGCCGCCTCGCTGTCTACAGATGGAGACTCCTGGTTCAGCCTTCTCTTGTCCACAAATATGGTGAGAGACTCCTCCCCTGATGCCACAGACAAAACCAGGGCTTCATTAGTTCTGACTGAGCAGCGCTAATCATCTTTCATTAACATTTTTATAGATCGTGGAAGCACAGCAGTGATTAAGGGCTGAGACAGAGAAGAAAGACAGAATCTAGCCTGTGCATCTGCAGGCAAAGTAGACTCCAATGAACGACAAGTGTTATTATTTGCATAGGTGACTCTATGTCCTTGAGAAACATTTTTTGGCATAAAAGATAAAAAAGTTAAGGTGTTTTCATTCATGGCTGATTGCCTCAAAACAGGTGTTTTCAAGAAGCATTTAATCACTCTAGATTTTCTTAATATTTTTATGCACACTCTACAAACGGTTACACACAGAGATGACCTCACAACTGAGGCTAAGTGGTCCTGAAATTACAGCTGCTCTTCATTCATAGGGCCACTTCACTTAAAGCACAGCACCTCTGACACTCTATAACAATGTGATATGGAGCCCGTGGCACCATAAAGTCATCACCATTATGGCCATAAAGAGAACATTAACAATTTAGGATACATGTGTGCAGTTACACGCTTCACTAAAAACAGTTCACAAATAGTGAATTAGAATCCACAAGTGGTCCATACCAAGGTGATTAACAACTATGAAAATGTTGTTTATGATCCCATACTGAGTACCGGTACATAATAAATACAAAAAGAATTAGACATATTAAGAATAGGCACTCATAGGATCCATTAGTTATTGCCATCTGCATAAGCTATGGTTGTATTTTTGTATTCAACAGCAGCTCATTTGGTAAACTAAACTGGCTTATTTTGTTACAGTCCAATAAAACCCCAGATAATCTTCTTCCAAATAAGATTTCATTTTGCTTTAGAAACTATTTTTCTAATCATTAATATTTGCATCATCTTCTTGACTTTAACTGGTCTGTCTGTCACACTATCTCAAGAGTCGACACCCGTAACAGTCACTGAACTTCTATTTATGAGGAGCAGAGAGAGCACTTCTAAATTGCTTTGTGAACTCGTGTTTCTGTGTTGGAGCATCTGAATCTATCTTCTTCATGGATTTGGATGGATTTCGGCTTGGAGGCATTTTTTCAACATTACGTACAAATAGTGGGACTGTGAAAAAACGTTTTGTCTCCACTTCTGAAATAGTGACAGCCAAACCGTATGTTTGCTGTGGATTTTTGCCCAATTACCGTATTCATGGGAGTAAAATAAAAGCCAGACATCAGACTGATACTGAGTACAACATAATAATAGGGAGTTCCAGCTGAATTTCATTTTCCATCTGGGTTAAAGCTTATTGATAACGATTTATAAGAGAAATTGCGGTCCAGCCGGTGGCATATAAATAACAGCACAACAAACAAGATCCTCTCTTTGGCGGCTGATGCTATAAACTAAAATCTCTCACTGTTCTCCAATTTACTTCTCTAACAGTGATTTGGTGCAGAGTGTAATGCAAACCACTGATCCAAAAAATGCATTATGGGCTTTGTGGATAAGAAAACAACAGACGTTCAGACTGGGGTGCCATATGTGACGCTGATGTTGCAATCTTTTTAGCTGTTTTTCCAGCTTCCAAGAACCAGTCACCTTATTATGATGCCACAAGTCACCCTAACAGTCTACACTAGTGATTATCAAACTTTTCACACCAAGTATGACCTATGGTAAAAGAAAGTTCAAATTAATTATTAAACCGATGTCACTATATGATTACAACAACATATTGTTTTTTTCTTCTTCCTTGCTTGTAAGACTACATTTTAATTACTGATTCTAAACAGTATTATGTGTTAATTAGAATGAAAAAATCGTGGTGTGTTATTAAGAGGTTTCACACATTTGTTCTTGTAATAAATTTAATGTGAATCTTCCAAAGAGAGAACTTACTTTAGTAAATGCATTCCTATTAATGTTTTCTAATTAAACCCAATCATCCCCCAAAAGATTCAAATGTGTAATTTTCTGAACTGTAGGTTAAAATTAAGGCATTGACATTCAGTCATGTCTAATCCTTAATTGTTTATTGGGTCTAATTGAGAGGTCTACAGCCAACCCTCTGTCAGCGAAGCAATATGTTCAGACTTCGGAGAAAGAAAATAGACATTTTTTTTAATTTTTTTTTATAATGCATATTTTTTAATCATTGCAATTTATGCTCAGGATATTAATATTAAAAGTCATTTTTTAAAGACAAAATTTAATTAAATGGAATCAACCAATATGAGGATGATTAATTTGTCATATTGCCAAGCTCTAGTTAAAATTCAAGATTTTTTTCCACTTCTGAACTGGAAATTTACCACTCTTCTCCATGGCGTATTAACAGGCGTATTAACATCATATTAAGTGACTAGTTCTGTGCAACAACATAAGTTTCAGATACTCTATCATGCCATCTGCTGACAGCCCCCCTCCTACCCTTCCACCCCCGTGTTGTAAGCCGAGCTGTTTTGTTCAGTGTAGCATACCTCCCAGTGTGGCAGAGACAAGGACGTGAGTGCCATACTTCTTAATGAGACTCTCCGTGATGGTCTGTAGGCTCGGCCGGCGTCCCAGCTGCCTGACCACATGCATGAATTCGGGGTCGAGGGGCGGAGACAGACCCCCGCTGCCCGATGAACTTTCCCGCTTCTCTACGGCCAAACTGTTGACCTTCCATCGACCAAACTCCCTGTGACACACACAACAAAACAACACATCCAGCAGTGAGCTGCAGACTATAATGTTGCTGCTATGGACCAGATCGATATCGCAGGCATAGAGTCAAGGCTTTGATGAAGGTTAGGAGAAGTCTTTACAGTGGATGTCAGGACACTAACATGAGGAATAATCTTTCAAAGGTGGAAGTGGAAAAAGTTTGATTATATTATATGATATTAGCCAAGCATAATTTTGTACAAGTTTAAGAAGAGAAACTACTATGTTAACATCATTCAAACCAAAGCTATATAAAGTGCTAATGCCATTGACCATATATTTATATTCTGGTCAGGGGATGAGTCACTTGAGCCACAGTATTAATAGGTTCAAATCAAGAAACTGTAAAAATAAGAAAAAACAGAAGCAATACTGTGTAATGCCCTTCAGTAAAGTCCACTGAAACATATATGAAAACTGTATTAATTGGATGTATGATGCAAAAACAGCACTTCCCA
The DNA here is from genome assembly GCA_019594935.1 of Periophthalmus modestus. Lineage (NCBI taxonomy): Eukaryota > Metazoa > Chordata > Actinopteri > Gobiiformes > Gobiidae > Periophthalmus > Periophthalmus modestus. The sequence goes on along the minus strand of JAIEZT010000026.1, from coordinate 8,233,645 downwards.
CACATTATTGACAGTACAGTAAATTCATCTATCACCTTCACATAGTTCAGTTCACTTGTCAGTCTGTAGATCTTTCAGGCAAGATTTTTCTCTCACATATTGTACAAGTTTTAAATGTATAACTTGAAGAGCAATTGCAGTTCAGTTTATAAATAATTCACCAATCTCTTTGTTGCAGTGCAACTAACCTGCTATAAAGTACTATATGAGCCAGTTCAATTGACTGAAACTACACCATTGTGCACTGTTTAATACATTTATTATGAAGATGTTATTTTTTTGTATATATATATTTTTGTTTAAACTATCCTGTATGGCTTTATTCTCGTCCCAAGTTTACATGTGACTAAGATGTAGTATATTTTTAACGGAATAAACAATTAGTTTCTTTCCTCATAGCAATAGAAATCTAAGTGCAAAATAGCAATTATCAGCCTCTGGCAAAATCGTACATTAGCACCATGTTTTAATTGGTCTTTGCTAAAGCCAACAGTAAAATACCATCACTTCTGTGTTAAAAACAAACTTGGAAAGAGTTCTTAAAAGCACCACAAATTGTCAGCTTTCTCCATTTGTTAGTGCACACCGTTTGGCAAACTTCAAACAGCTGAACCGCTGATATTCAGGTTCCAGCAGGGAGATCCCCCATAGCTCCACAGCAGAGCGCAGCAGCAGCTAATGCTACACCTCTATGACTGCGCTGTACCAACACTCGCCTCCAGGGACCCAATCAAATCCCTGCCATGAGACAAGAGACAGACAGAGAGGTAATCGGGGAAAGGGGGACATTGTGCCATATGTGTCATTGTTATATTCGATCATCCCATATGACAGGTTTGGGAGAGTGACCGTCCCTGGTGGACAGATGAGGAGCCGCGGGTATAGCCCACAGCAAACTCCATCAGTATGCAAAAATGGCACAGTAACTTAGAATAACAGCAAGGCAGATGTGGCAAGGGGGCAGACTGGTCCTGAATGAAGGCTACATGGATACATTTGGTGCTGGACAAACTCAAGGAAATATGACGCATCAGTGGTTTAAATTGAATAATATAATAAAATACTTACACTTAGTCCTGACTTTCTCTCATCATGGACAACAGGAGCTCTGTCTCTACTTAAATCTTGGTTCATTTTCGTTTCACCTTGTCAAACATGTGTCTCTCATCATTACTTCCAGCAGGGGCTTTGGCTTCACAGGAGACACCAGGTGTAGCAGCCAAATTGTTGTGATCCTTCAGCTATGTTGTTTTGCAAAGTCACGCTCAAGTGCAGACTACACAGGATTTTGTGTTGCTGAATGCATTTTGGACACTAAAATAATGTGATACTTGTGTGGATTGTGAAGCTGTGCCAAAAGTAACTGCTCTTGAGCTTGCACATCTTATTTTGCTCTTGATTTAGATGTTAGAAGAAACTTGAATATTGTCTAATAAATCTTATGCTAACAAAATGTCGCCTCTTTATTTGGCATTTTGACCTTGCAGCAACCCTCCCAATTCCTTTAAATTTGGGACTGGCACACATACACACATATAGCATTCCTGTCTGAGGCAATCAATCGTCTTCAGTGCAACTTTCCTCATAAATAAACAAACAAATAAATAAATAAAATTGAAATTCAACTTACTCCAATACCCTTCTGTCAGTTTTTGAGCTGCTTACTTTTGACAAGAGCAGACACTTGGAATCAAAGTGAAGTTGAGTGGTTTTTGGTAGAGGACTGTTTAACTATTAATTATAAAAATTCACTGGGCTGTAGTCAGTGCATTTGGCTTTTAATAGCAGCAATGTATTACACATCAGCCAAGCCTGGCACCTCTTCAGGGTGTGGAATCTATTTATGAAGGAGGTTTTAGTATTGACAAAATGCAGGCGTCACCATGAGATAAACACCACAGAGTAAAAGATTCCTGAGGGGAGATAATGGACAAGATGATTCATAAAGCCACAAATCTCCACAATAAAGCATCCTTTCTCTTCTGTGCCCTTGGCAGTGTCCACCAGCAGAGCAGACACTGTCCAGGTATGATGCATTAAACAGGCCCAGCCCAGATAGAGCCACAAGACTGATAAAAAGAAATGGAAATCCATCACAAACCTCTGCAGCTACTGAGATGAAAATGTAAATGAGGAATTTTCTCACAGATTTATAAACAGAAATGACGCTCTGCTTGAAGCCTGCTGTAAGATGTGACAGATATCCCCAATCAAAAGAGTCCTACAGAGGTCATTTGGAACATTAGCAAAAATATAATTATCCAAAAGCTAATGAGTTTGATCAGTGATTACTTTCCAATCACATAATTTGTAAAAATGAGCCAGTCTGTTTTGCATGCTTAAGTAGTACATCTTGAGAGTGGCTCATCAGCTCACCACCTAAATTGCTGCAGCTGCTCTACCTGCAAATCTAGACAAATCTGAATCTGGACAAGTTTTTATTTCAGACACTAAAACATCTGCTGACACTGATTGGGTCCTCTCCGACTCAAAGTGCTCATCAGAGAAATCAGAGTCGAAAATGTGGAGAGGACCGAAAAATAGCACTCAAACATCAGCCCCACATCACTCAGGAAAGATCACAAGTCAGCAGGCCCTGAAGCACCGGGTCTCAAATGTTTCCGACATCAAGTGAACCTAAACTTTATATTTTAGTGGGTCTATCACAATAGTCAAGAAAGTTAAGGTGAATTTATAATTTTGCAATAAAACCTACATAGGACTACTGTGTATAAGTGATAATTTAATCTTGTATTGTCACACCTCACATTCTTAATTCCTGCACATTATCACACACATGTACAGACAACACACACACACACACACACACACACACACACACACACACACACACACACACACACACACACACACACACATCATATTTGAAGCCATTGGAGAGTCATAGTGTCAATGTCAAGGGCACTCTGTGATCTGACCCACACTGACCACAGCTGTTTATTGAATGTATCAGTGACAAAGAAGTTCGCTTCAGTGTGTAATCTGACTGCACGAACAAAGCTCCGAGCACTCACCTGTAGATCTTGTACCTGGTGGTGTAGCCTTGCTGGTACCTCTCTGCCGCTTCACTAAACTCCAAAGACTGGTGGAAAGGTCCTTTATCGGACAGCAGCCAGCTGAGGGACCCCGGGGAGTCCGTGGAGTCGCTTTGTCCGGGGGCAGAGGCTGCGGCTCCGGACGTCCAGCAGCAGAAGTAGAGCCAAAGACCCTTCCATCGCAGAGACAGCCGCTTATGACTGATCCTCTGACCGCTCATGCTTCACCCAGCGACACCTCATTCTCCCCGGACTGAGGATGACACAGCACGAAAGATCAGCTCCACGCGTGGACTTGACCTACACGCAGAGGATATGTTGACCACTTCATCTCGCATATTGCAACGTCAAGCAAGCACCTGAAATAAAATTAGATAAGAACTCAAATATACGGTCTGTACGCCCGAGGAGGCAAAAGCTTGTTGGACTGCACTTTCAGAACTTGATTGTCACTTGTATTTTCCTAGTGCATTCCTCCATCCATCGGTGCCATGACGCGCTTCCATCTATTACAGGCACGAGGCAGAGTTCATTGGGAGGACGCACAGAAACACTTAAGATGTCCCCAGAGGTTGAATAGGAAAGAGCTCCATGTTCTGTAAGAATCCTTTGTGAGGCAGCCTTTCCGTGCTCCCGCTGAAGCCCGTGTGAGCGCGGCTGGATGAATGAAGGCGCGCTCCGGCTCTAGCGCGTGTGACGCCCTCCCTCCTCTGTCTCCTCTCCCTCCTCTGTCTCCTCTATTGGTCTCCTCAGCCTTCTGCTCACCTCTCGCTCTGGTGCCGCGCAACACACCGTGCCAAATGAGTGTTTGGGAGCCAGCAATAATTTATGCCAGGGAAAGTGAAAACCCTGCGGAATGTTATCAGATCTTATTTAGTCATGCAAACATAGCCTTTATGTCTTTAATGTGTGTTATGGTCAAGGTTAAGCCAAAAAGCGCAAGTGTCTCCTGTGGACTGTAACTTATTCTGTTGGATCACTCAGGAATAACACCCACCCAGCTACATTACTCTTAGTCATAATGGAAAAGTAAGCCAGGCACAGGTAAGCACAAGTTGAAAAATATAGAGTTTACCATGTGTTTTGAGGTACTGTATTTAAATTCGTTAGGCTAGTTAATGTAGGTCTAGATCTTGAGTCACGCGGCAGTTAAAGTAGTTCTGCAGCCTTGAAATGTGGAATAAATGTAAATATTGAATTTGTATTAAATTGAAACATGAAAAATCTGTATTTGTCTTGTTGAATATGTTTTGCAGAGTTGATGGTTTCCTCCTTATTCCACTCTGTGCCACATGATGGAGTCATGAGCATCTGCGTTGCAGAACAGGATGGTGCTGAGCAGAAGGTAGGCCCACAGTGATTTCTTATGGTGATTATGGTGATGTGCACATAGTAATGGCTGGCTCTGTCACTCTCAGTATCTCCACATTTATCCCCATTACTCGCCATTACAGGCTGTTCCCCTCTCAGCGTGATTGGAGCACATTAAACGTGTTCAAATGTTCCCGATAATAGGCTAATTATTGAGCACAGTTTCTGCCTCTTCTGCAGTGACATGCACATTGCTGTGAATTAGAAAGTAAAGTAATTACAAACCATTAATGCCAAAAAACAGGTTTTATGTGAGGTGATGAAAGCCACTTACATTAGTTTTCACATTATAACTTCCTCCCCAAAAATACTGTGCGTGCTTTTTGTTCCTCGTAAGTTAAGCAGCAGGGAAAAGAGTTTGAAGCCTGCACCTGTGTTTTGGGGTTGCTCTCCTGTTGAGTCTTGTGTGTGTTTTTCATCTAGCGATCTGATCAGTGTTGCAGAAGTTGACTTTCATGCTATACTGTGATTATAAGTGCTTTGAGTGATAGGCCTATATAGTTTGTAACTTTTTTCCTTACCTTCCTGGCTGTGCAGACTTGGCTTGACATGCGTTTGACTTGTGCGAACACTGAGAGGAGAGACAGCTGCCATAAAACCTTCAAATTACAAAGCGAAAAGCGAATCCGGACTTTGGAGTTCTGTGCGTTCGAGCGTTCACAAGTACAGTTCTAATTACCTGAAAAGTCTACAGAGGATACAACTTTGAAAACCTTCCCTTAGGTGTTTCAGTATAGACATATTTGTTCGCTTTGCGTGCCATCACTCTTGGGTGTAGGATGCTGGGTACAAATCATCTTGGTGTGCCCTTATTAAATGTTCTCTATTTACAAACTTCACATTACAGACTTTGAAAAGGGGCCCTACCTGCACTGGATCCTGGATGAGCATTACCCCCAGTTTGACGTTCCTCACTCTATCACTGTGAACATAGTGATTTTTCTTTTGATGTAATACACTTTTTCAGCTGTGTATATGATGAAAAAGTATGTAAATTCAGATTAGAGTAAAATCATTCTTATGGTATCCTTGAATGGGACAACATTGGCGCAACTTGTCAGAGGCCGTGGCACGCCGACGAACCCATCTTCAGAAGTTGAGCTGGTTTATCACATGGTTCAGACTAGGCAGGAAGAAAGACAATCTTTATTGCAGTCACTATTGTCACAATGCTGAAAATGTCAAACTTAATTTTGATACTAAAAAAACAATTTCAATCTGCATGATAATAAAATCCCTACACTTTAGGAAATAAAATGACTAACACAACACACAACATAACACAACTTAATGATTATCTCCTATAAGAGTTCAGGAAATGCCCAGTTTTGTCCTATAAATGTTTGTTTGCGGTATCAATACTTGTTCAAATGTGTATCTACTTTCAGTACCATAGTTTAGTAGAGATTAGGGGTGGATTTTTTTGCAGGAGTAGTAATGATTAACAAACATGCAGGTGAATGGGCTGCGAATACTGTGTCTGTATGTTCACGATGCCGCTGGATCAATGCATGCGCCCATTGATTCCTTTTTTCTTGGAAGTAACTCAGTGTGCACTTTCACGATGCCTCGGGAGCCTGCTTTATTTCTCCTGCCAGAGTCAAATTAAGAGTGAATTCAATAACACATCTTATCTTGTCCTGGATAGCTGTAGTCACTGTCGCTTCTGTTTGTGTGGACCATCTCAGTCAAACTCAATCCACTCCCATAAAACTCAACATTTTTGTCTTCCATCTTCCAATGAGAGAATTCACTTCTACACATGATGTTTCCGAGCCATGATAAAACACACGCATATGGTGGAGGAGCAAAAAGATATGATTATAAATTAGTATTTAGTAGCAGCTGTAGTGGTAGGCGTAAGTTACAATCATACATTTAAATTTTGATACTAAGAAAAAACACAATACCAATTTTTAATCATTGATGAAAAAACACACAATAATCTCATCTTATATATTAAACTGTTACCATCTCCATGTTATAATAATTATTTTTTTGAACAACAATCAGTACCTGCTCAAACGAGTATCTAGCTTTTGACAACCCTAACTCATATTTTTTGTGGATACATTAAAAAGTCAAGAAAAATGTTCTGAGAATGTGCATATTCAATTTAAAAAAGACATATGTGCTTGAGTCTGCTCTACAGTTATAACCTATGACACCCCAGGATCATTATGTTATAATTTGGGCATTTTAAATCACAATTTTCATCTAAACCTTAATAAAAGTGTCCGCTGACTTCTGTGTTAGAAAACTGCGGTGCCCAGTTGGAGTGGACGTCGCAGTAAACGTCATCACAACAAAGAGTCCACATTGCCGGTGGATAGCTGCAGATTTATTTATTTTTTTCATTTGTACCAAAATGACTACACAACACTGCCAGATCCTGAAAATGGGTTGGCAATATGGAATCTTGAAAATAAATGATTAAAGATTGCTCAGATATGCATAAATCACTCCAAATACAATTTCAAGAATGTAACTGCTGAGGGGAAACAACTCTAACACATTGAATTTACATAATAGGTCTGCTTTAGGTAAATATAGAACAATGTGGTTAGAGTAACACAGTAATGACAGTACCCTGGTTGTTGTAGTTTAGCAATTAATATTAACATAGTAGTTACAGATACAGAAAGTAACAGATACTAATCATGTTTTATGCTAGCTCTAGTAACTGATTGCACCTGATATATAACATTTCTTCTCATATGCCCTAGGACAACCCAGACATAGCTGTCCTGTGGCAGACTGACTCACAACTGCCTGCCATTCTCTGTCTCTCAAACTAGTACCAACTCACTCATACAGGCCAATGCTATCAAACCACAAATCTTCCTGTAAGTGGGCAAATTTAACAACTTAACTGCTGCTGTTCAAACCTTTGCATGGATGATTCTGTGCCATGATAAGCTTCCATTTGCTTGTGCAACAAAAAGAAGGTATTAAACATTCCTACTTGTAATTGATGTGCAGAGTGGAGTAGTGAAGGAGCCTAAATGAGCTTTTCCCTGTGGGCTACAGACTGTTATAATCTCCTGAAATCTGGCTCTTTGTTGTCTGTATGTGCGGCTGTAATTGAAAAGTTCCAGCCCTCTACTTTTCCTTTATCTCCCCTCTTCTGCTTTCCTCCTCTGTATCCTAGTTTCCTCATCTGACATCCTCAACTTCCCTTTTCCCACCAATAGTGTTTCCTTCCTTTGCGTCCTATTCAGCCGCCTCGCCTCGTCTCTATTTGCATTCTCTGTCATCTCTCATTTGACTCATTCTCTCCCTCCTTCTCCTTCTTTCTCTCTCCTTGGCCGCCCGCTGTGCTTTAGGAGGAATGTAGGCAATTTTTGATCATTTGTGCCTGTGCAGGGGCTGAATGAGTGCCTTTACAAGCTGCAGATGAGAGAGGCAGTGGGAGGGGGAGCTCAGAGCTGTCCGGAGAAGGGATGGTGAGGAGCCCTGACGTGGCACCTGTGTTAATATGCCCCAAATAACCCAAATGCCTGTGGGCCTGTAACGCGCGACGTGCAAATGTAATAACCAGATGGAATGATGGAATGACTGCTGCTCCGGTTAGATAGGGGAGAGAGGATTTCGGCTCAATGTTTGGTACAGAGAGAATGTTGGTATATATATATAAGTATATATATACACCTTCATTAGCTTTAAAACTTAAGACTCAATTCATAATAAACAAAGACATTTTTAAAGAATGATTTAGGGATATTAACCACTTAATTTAGGGGTTAGGGTTAGAAATTGGGGTGAGAGTATGATTTCAGTAGTTGCTAAGGCTGAATCATTCTTAATAAAATATACATTTTTTAAATTATTATTTTATTACGTGTTACCAGAAATTGCAAGTGGTTATTTGAATGACAACAATTATAAAAATTTGAGAGCTATAATTAATATGACATCTTCCAGAGAGAGCAAAATGTTTCCGTTGCCATGGAGCCATAAAACCTGATAACCCTAGTAGTTTAAACTTTTTTTAATTTGACATTCATGCAGAATTGTTCATGTATGTGTCATGTTCAGAGATAAGAAAAAGGAGAGTGGAGTTTAAACCATTGATGATTAGATAAAAAATGAACTCCATGCTGTCAAGCAGGTGGCAGACCCTCCACTAAAAAAAGTTACAAAGAGCTTTAAAATCATACTTTCTTTACTGCACTTCTAAATTTACTCTGAGCTTCTACCTGCATATTAACTGGCATGAGATTACCTTTTTGTCATGGTGTGTCACTGAAGTATTTTATCCTCTCCGAGCCAATAAAGGGCTGCATCTTCACCTGTGAAAGCAAATGTCTTTTACACAGTAATTACTTTGTGAGCACCTCACCTGATGTGCACAGTGCATGGCAGCTCAGAAGGCTCCATTGTTCTTTAAAACTCTTTCAAAAACACAAAAGGCTGCAGATTGTGGCCAAGACTCTGCAGATGTGCCTTTGACTTCTCTCATTTTAGTAATTTCGTTTAACCAGCAATCGAGAGCTTTGGTTGGACAATGAGCGTCCATGTGTGAGCAATTGGACAAGCGTTGCAGAAAAGATGTTTGGAAAGGCAACAGCAACGTGCGTATGTATTTTGTGAGTGTGAGGGGGCCAAGGCACATTAGCGGTTGTTCTGCCGCATTAAGCATGATTTCAACTCTGCCGTATATTAAAATAAATTAATGTAGACCTCTGAACCAGTGACTGTAAACGACACACTGGTGATGGCGGTCTTAAGTGCAATTATAGTTGTGTCTTTGTAAAAATGAGTTACTTAGTAATTATGCAAAATAAAAGTTTGACCTATCAGCTCTGAATAATACACTTGTCCACTGTGAAAGTTTGAAAATGTATTCTCATTAACCTTTAAACTTGTCTGAGCGCTTGGCCGGCAATTGTTTCAAAGTGTTCATTTGAAACTGCAATAGAAAAACTGGTCAACTGAGATTATACCAATATACACACCCAATATTGTTATTATAGAACAATATTGAACATGTCATCTTTATGAAACCCTGCTACTCTCTATGGCACTCATATCAACAGAGATTAGATTAGATTGAGAGTCAGATATAAAATATCTTGTAATCATTGACAGCATGTCAAAAAGAAATTTGATGGTAAACTTGTGATGGGAGTTCCCTGGCAAATCCAGAACGATATCTCTCTGTATTTTTGATACAGATTGAACTTCTCCCTCCGCTGCCTCTCAAGCTCAACAAATCATGATCATGCAGTCAGATTTATTTTTTTTTAAGTGACACATGTGAAACGTAGGAGCTCATTGGTCCCCTGTGATTTACAAATACCATCAAGTTTATCTCATCTCAGATTAACAGAGTTTAGTGCTCCGCCCATTGATTCTGCAGAAATACACAATGTTTTTCAGCCCCGTGACATTTTTTCCTTTATTTTTTCCGATACGGATGGACCACTGTGTGTCCCCAATTGGGTAATTCACCTGTCAGTCACACCGCTTTGAAAACAGGGAGATTCCCAGATGACCAGACTCACATCTTCATAAAGTATTGAAGTGTGTATTCTTGATCCCAGGCAATGATAGAAGGACCATTTTAAATCTGTCTATCTAGTTTCTTGCTCTCACTAACTCTTTTGCAGATCGCAACCATGAATGCATGAATTTTGTGTGTCATAAGCCCAAAAGCAAGTTATTGTTCACTATACACTGTGAAATATTATTTGGACTCAGAATATTTCCTTTAATACTTCCTCTCTATTTTGAGACAAGTGTGATGTAATGGTGCATTGAGTTAGGTCAGGTATGGGAGAGCACACAGATTTTCCACCTGCTGTTATGCCAATACGTGATGAGCACTGATAAAAAGGGAGCAATTATAACCTAATTGATGGTGTTAACTAGGCATTGTCTATAATATCACGAGTGGAACAATATTAATGGTAGAATGACTCACCTCTAAGTGAATGCCTGTTAGAGGCACATTCTCTGTGGGTTCTCCCGGGTCATGGTTGTGCAGCTCTGGAAAGCACATGTCCAGTTCATTGTCAAAGCTCCAGCTCCTGTGGCCCGGCTGCTATTTTTGCCCTCTCCCTGTACTTGGCCTTTCAGTGAGGCTGTGGAGGACTGACCCAGAATACCGAGCGCCTGTCACAGCTGTGCACAAAGAGGCATCCCAACAGCAGCCGAAGGTAACGCACAGTGCTTTCAATAAGCACACAGCCCCACACAATAATGAATCCAATTAGATATGACTGAAAGCCCTCAGCTATAGTCCTCCAGAGGCCATTATTTAGTAGCAAAGTTTAATTTATTTCACAAATGGGCCAAATGAGAGCACTTTAAAGCTCTTTATGTGCCTCAGTTTTTAGAGGTCCATCTTTTCAATCTTCCTTAAGGCTCTGTAATAATGTATGAGAGTTATCCTAGTAGAAAAGACAAAGAAGGAAGAATTACCAAGATTGACAGTTGAAGATTGCAGTATTTTTAGGTGGGTGGTGTATGGTGCCTTATAAAGTTTTCTAGTTCAGGAATAGATGACCAAAAATCTGATACTTTTGATTATTTTCGATACTTCACTCTTTATTTTACTGGTTTGCAAGCTGCTTAGAAATGCACAGATTTCTGTCTCTAATGCCAATACCAATAACTGGGTTTTGTGTATCTGCAGATTCCTGGCGTCAAACTAATAGTAGTGTTTCCTTTCCAAAAACAAAGTGAACATATGAGTGGACCTAAGTAGGTGTTATTGTATATTGAGTAAAACCTAAGTGCTAATGTTCTGAGGCAGTCAGCATCAACAATGACTGTTTTTTGTTTGTTTTTGTTTTTTTTACATTACTGTTTAACCTAACCCTTAACTGATTAAATGTATACCAGTATTTTTTATTTCTTACAGACTGTAAACTGGCGTAAATGTATACCGTATTTTGTATTCTGTACGAGACTGATCCCCAAACAGGCTTGTGGCATCAGTGGAGCTTGAATTAAAAGGAGACAGAGAAATGCTGGCTCATGGTATAAATGCTTTGAATTGCTGTCTGCTTGCTGCATCCTTTATCTTAAGGCTCTTTCAGTTTTGTCTTATCCAGATTATGTGATTTTCTTTTTACACAAAATCATTCAGTGTCCTGAAAGCACCTCTCTGTGACTGTATACTCTGCTCTCATCAGATTCTATAGCTGATGCATGGAAAAATTTAAAGTAGTAGTAGTAGCAGTAGTACCAACAGTAGTGGTAGTAACAGTATAGTAGTAAGAAGTAGTCGTAGTGATAGTGTTTTGTTTTTTGTTTTTTTTTTATAGTAGTGGTAGTAACAGTATAGTAGTAAGAAGTAGTCGTAGTAAGCTATAGTTCTGTTTTTTGTTTTTTAGTGTTTGTGTTTTCAACCCGTTTTTACATTTGTTATTTTAAAAAAAAAAAAAAAAAAAACGACCTTTTCCTTGTTTCTACATCATGTTGAATATCTCAGTAAACAAATTGTGACATTCAAATGGACAGGGACACTATGTTATAGCTGTGAGCTGTTTTATTCCTGCACAGTGAGTCTGCAGTCTGTTGAATGGACAAATTCATAACCCTTTATTCAATTGTGCACACAGAGAAATGTACAACTGGCCCTTGTCTATTTAACACAAGGACATGCAGGGAGTGAGTGTACTGGAGGTTAATCAGTTATAACCGCTTAAAGAGCACAAAACGGTGCATGACAATAATAACTGCTCATAATAGTCTTTTTTCTTTTGTTGACTTGAACATAATCAGAGCCACACTGCATTAACCTCAGAGGAACCGTAATGAGTGTGATAACACTTTTGTGATGATGGACACATGTGTCTGAAATAACAATGCTTTTGTTGTCCTTGCCCTTAAACACACCATTTTCTTTGAACGAGAATGTGACCGTTGCTTGAAGTTTTCTTGTATAGTTCAACTTGTAATTTTGTTAACAGAATTTGATTTTTTCAACTGGTTGATAATTTCCACCTTACATATCATGAATATGCTTGTTTAAAAACTGATTTACTTTTTTTTTTATTTTACAAGGAGTTTTTATGTCACCATTTTAAAACATTAAGCTTGAGTTTTGCTTCAGACAAGGTTGTGTAAGTGTTGCCAACAGTACAGGTAGATTAAAACCAAAACTGAGGACGGAATGAAAAATACGCCAGTCAACAAGGAGCACAGTGGTTACAATGCTTAATCTTTCGGAGAAATCATACCTTTCAGATCTGGGCCTTAGTGAGTGTTGTAGAATAAATTGTATAGGATGAGAGTTTCAAGAGAAGAAGATATGATGCCGGAGTTCAAACATAGTTTCTAAGTTTATTTACCATCAGTTTCTTAATGTGGATGTTATGGACATTGACATAAATGAAGAATCAAACAGAGTTGGCCATGATAAAAAAAAAACTATCAAGTATTATGCAAGTACTAATCACTGCCAGTGTGCCCCTCAGATCCTTTCTTAAACGAGAGGTCACATACATGAAAGAGGCCACAGATGTTAACATCCACCACCTTTGTAGTTGTCATTAAACTATACAAAATGTTAAAGGATGATGGTTCGTCTGATTTGGGGAACAAAACATCGGGAGACGTGGCAAATTAACCAAATCTCTGTCTGAAGCATATGATTTATTCTTTGTGTTTCATGCTGTGATTGTGTTTTGCAGTGTGTAATCTGCAGTTGTGAAGCTCTAATGAACTTCCTGTGCGGTCGATGCATTGATCTGTGTTTAGTCCCAGACCACACAGGCCCAGACAGACAGGCGCACGCTTTGACAAACTCAGAGAAAAGGATGTCTTTATAGTTGACTGGAGTCACCTTCATCACATGCACCAGGGTTTTAAACAAATGTCACTGAGCTTGTGAAACAGACTGGGGAGAATATTCATGCATCATTATGGGACATCAGAGCTAACCGTGTTTTCACCTGGATACATCACAGAGAATAAAATGGGTCTTATGGGTTTGGATGTACGTCTGACATCAGTGGCAATGGTTACAGAAGTAAGCAGTGGGGGCTTTACTAAAAATATTGATAGCATGAGTTTTCACCAAAGTAAAGTAGATGATTGCAGGAGTTTTGTCACAATACAAAAAAATGTTATATTATTTTACTAAAAATAACAATACTAAGGAAAAAGCTTGATACCAGTGTCGTTACCACAATTACAATGTTTTATTTTATGTAACAGAATGTAATTTTCAACACAAAATTGTAGTAATTGCTATGGTAACAGTCCCAATTTTTCATTACTCTGAAACCTAGGGAAAGAATCTGTGTACACAACCCAAAATGAGGCATATGAATCCTCACATATTCACCTTTAAAACGTAAACAAACTGAAGGAGCTGTTTATGTGGCACACAGCGTGACCTTCAGCTCTCATTAGGTGACTCTGAGCCACTGTAAAAAAAAACAAAAAAACACTTTCCAAATAGTTTTCATCATTATAAAAATAACAGCATGTTCCTGCTCCAAGGTCACCAAATCTCCTAAACACCTCACAATCCATTTCACTTTCTACAGTTGTCTGTGTCAAGCAAAGAGCAAAAACAAGATCCTTAAAGCATTATTTAAAAACCTCATTCATAAGACAAACCTTTCTTCCTTGACAAGGTCTTGTAATATAAAAAGCGGGGCACAATGGCAGCGTTATGTTACGTTTTCTGTTGGACCTTTGGTTATGCCACAGTGGAGCGTGTTATTGATGTGAGCAGTTGCCGGGTTTAGCTTTCACAGGCTGACGTGACCCTTGGTGCTGTCACATAATGGGCTCTGTCAGCTCTCATAAAGACACGGGAAAAATATAAGCTTCTTTTCTTGAATTTGAAGTCTTTTTGTCTCCTGCCGTCCTCTGCTCAGTCGCTCTGCATTGTTTTGTAGAATGATGTCAAATGACCTCACAGATAAAGGTGATTTTTGTGAATATACTTTTCATGGGGTGACTGAATCTATATTAAATGTGTTGTATTCTTTTATAATGTTTTGACTTTACTTGAAAGCACTTTGGTCACCTTGAGTGTTGTAAAGGGCTCTCTAAACACAACTGATTGAATCTGGAGTTAAATATGGCAGATTGTAGGATATAATATAATATAAGTAGCTACCCTAATTATGTTTATTATTATCATTCCTTCACTTGCCTCCTTTATTTGAATCCTAATAGTGAATAATGACTATCCCTATTATGTGGTGTGAGGAGACAGGAGGTAGCTGAGCAAATTTCAAGATTGTTTCATTAAATTCACATTTTCCTTTCTGAAAATTTAAAGCTGAAAGGAGAAATGTATTTTGTGCATCTTGGTGGTGAGACTGTATGGGCTGTTGCATAAGGCAGAAATGAAAAGGAAAAGTTTTTTTTAAAATTTATTTTTCCAGTTAGATGATATGTGAGCCTAAATTTTCACAGCGATTAAAAAAGTAACTGGTGCTCAAGAAGTGTTCTAAAATGTATATTATTAAAAAAAAAATAATGACTTCAATAAAATAGGTCTTTAAATTTCTTCATCCACACTTTTCTGTAAACTCTCTAAGCCCTATGTAAAATCCCCTCCTCTTGGCTCATTATATTATGGAAATGGCTGAACTGGAGTCGTCATTAACCTCCTTTACCTTTGTCATGAAAACCTCCTCCTCTCCAGCCGCTCTACACGACACAAGAGCCTTCCACTTATTTCAGCTCAGAAACAGCAGGGATTATTCTGCCCGGTGGATGAAGTGTGGCCAATCCCCCGCTAACGAAAAAATAACATCAAGGGCCTGCAGAGCGTTGGTGTGCTGCTACTGGTCTATGCTGTATGTGTCATGTATTTATTGGAAAAGTAGTGAAGGCATTTTAGCAGCATCCTCTCTCCCCGATGAGTCCGGAGGATTTGGGATTAGGGATTATTTTTATATATAGGATTTGTCATGACGAGACAACTTGCCGACCAAACAAAAGCAAAAGGGTCTTAAACCATAACGGGCAAAAACTTGTAGGTGATGGACTCTGGCATCGGCAAATTAGTTAGCGTGCGCTTTTGGACCATGAGAAGTCTATTTTTGGAAGAGCTGGGTCTTTTTCATATCAACAGAAACATTTCTTTTGCGATATAGAGGTTTTTAAAACTAAATATTACTCTAAACAATAGGGCTTTTTCAGAAACAGAAAGAGAGAGACAGAGAGAGACCCTAAACTATGACCTCAAAAGCAGGATGATCATAATGGGACATGAGGGGGAAGACACCGCACAGTTAGAACACGCCTATAATAATTTCAGGCTAAT
This sequence comes from Periophthalmus modestus, assembly GCA_019594935.1. NCBI lineage: Eukaryota > Metazoa > Chordata > Actinopteri > Gobiiformes > Gobiidae > Periophthalmus > Periophthalmus modestus. The sequence goes on along the minus strand of JAIEZT010000026.1, from coordinate 8,217,973 downwards.
ATTTAGTTTGGAAAGGAAACTATAAACTGGAAATGAGCTTTGGAAATGAGCAAAACCAACTCTGCAACTCTTTGTTTTGTGCCTCAACCTCACTAATCAATATCTAGTTGTCAATATGAACGTCCCTACAGAAGCGTGTGCTACTGAAAAGGTTGTACTGCAGAGAAGACACAACCAAACTAAACTGCTCATTCAGCTGTACAACAAAGACACATCACAGAAGAGCAGAAGGTTAAACTGCACTCTTTACAGCTTTGACAACGCTAAAGGTCCTGAGAGGCTTTACTCATTCAATCAATGTTCTGTCAGAGTTTCAAACAAAAAATACATTTCTTCTTTGTGGCGTAGAGGTTTTCTTTGGTCATGGGCATATTTTGATGAGTTTTCAGAAAATATCAGGAGTTGGGCCCAGACAAAAAAGCATCGAGATACTTGTAGGCCCATGAGGTTAGTAAAGTCCTTTCTTTACTCAATGGGGAAAATGTTGCCAGTACAAACTATTGGTTAACTAATGACTAGGAATCTCCACACTGTCGTTCCTGGATAGAGGTGCATGCGACCTGGTCCATAACACTCCAGCTGCTGCAGGCTTAACTATGTGTCCAGACTGGATCCATCTATCTGCTTTTTAATGACCTCACAAACACTCAAGCCAGTGTCATATGACTTATACAACTCACCTAAAACTCTGCAAAATGCACCATTATAGAGGTTCTTGTGAGTTTTTGGGCCAACTTTTTCCAAAAAACACTTAGTTAAGATGATAAAAGATGTAACTTAGATTCATTAAATGAGACTTGTTTCTGAAATGCCCTATTTATAGTTTTAGACTACAGTGATATAAGTGTTCAATCCATTTAAGATGAGTGATCGTTGACAAAGAAACCACTTTTTATACAAATAAAGGAAACAAAGTCAATTTTTTGGGTTAAGTTCATCTGCACGGCATGTTGTACAGACAGACACATAATTACTGGAGTATATGATTTCCTGTGCTTTGTTACAGTGTCTTGAGTCTTGCCGGTTTTAATTACCACCTTCACAATCATTGAATGTACTTCACTTTTCATGTGTTTTATTGAGTCGGTGAAAGGAAACTCTATGAACCTATTAGCCTTTAGAGAACTCTTGAGCTGCACAAATCACTCAGAACATAGAGGGGTAAGGTGTTGTAAGCCTTTTTCAAACAACTCAGTACTTACTTCTTACCTTGGACATTCAAAAATGTAAAGGGGCACTATGAACCTTTTGCATTCTTACTTTGAGAGGGCTTACCTCTCCACAGATCTGACATGAAATGTGACCTAGTGTCACCTGCTTTTTTCTCAGCGACAGATGAGTTTAATGCCATACTGTGAAACATTCCAGGCCTAGCAATAAAATGTCCATGGAGAGAGCAGGGGGCGAATCCTTCCCATGAAAAGTTCCATAGTGCACCACCACCACCTACCATTTATCACTCAATAAATATATGCAATAAAAAATGAAATCTTTTTGACTGAATCAAAGTAATCTTTCGTCAAAAGTTCCCTGAAGACTTTCAAAAGTCAAGCAGTGATGTCCCGACAGGGCAGGACCAAAACGTATCAAATGAAGATCCATATATTTAGATGTATATAAGTGTAATGGAAATACAGGAACAAATAAAGATAATAATAAATAAGTGAATCTCTCTAATCCAATAATAATTACATATGCCTGGAGGCCTACAGCATATCTGGTTATCTCACCAAACGACGCCGCTGTTAGTTACAAATCTAAATTGGGTCCAAGCTCATTAGCGTCCCCCCGCTGTGGCCGTGTCAACACACTCCAGTGCGCCGCTCTAAGTACTGTGTGTGTTACAAGACAAAGTATTCCTGATGCCTCATTAGGACAAAGGCAAACAGCTTTAGCACTATAGCACCACGGCTCATCTGCAGTCCACATGCAACCCACAAACGGGAGTGTGAAATGAACTACAGACTTGGTCCCCCATGCTTCAGTAAGCCAAATTAAAGACGCTCTGTACACAAGAGCCCAACACGCAATTAGACCACTTTTACACATAACACACGAGTCACGCATGAAATTAGCAGATCAAAGAGAGTTTTGTTATACTTAGTGTGATCGATGAATAAAGTTTGGTGTAAAATAACGAATAAAATTAATAGGATTGCAAGTTAATTAATAGTATTTCAATTGCTAGCAGCTCGTGCTGGTGTGGAAATGGCACATGTATCATTTTTAGCATTTCTGAAGGTTGTAGCCTTATAAATGATTAAGTTTGTGACTGCAGTGGATGACGTAGGGTGACGTATGTAGCAAAACTTTTGAAATATAGGTCAGTTTTTTTATTTGGTTTTGATGGATCAACGGCATTACAAAAACAGTACGACAGATCTGGAGCCTTGGCAGTGTGCATCTTTCCCTGGTAAAGATGGTGTCATTAATATTTTAATTCAGGGGTAAATGCAGAGTATAGATTCACATGAGCAAAGGCAGGATAATACAGAGGGTAAAATCAGACACTAGAATAAAAAGATAACCCAATAATTAGATGTGATTATTGGTTTGTTTACATGAACAAACGTAATCTGATCTTGACAATCACACGTGTCATTCATGGATTTGCAGAGTAACTGTTGTATGTGGAAGACTAAATACAATGAAAATTAAAATAACTATTAACTATTTAATATTTTCTGTTTCATTTTTGTCTTTGGTTTGGTTGGGCTTTGTTTTTAATTTTTGCATAATTTTCCTAGTCAAAACCTGCACAGGTGTGAACAATCAGAAAGAAATCAGATTACTCACATGAGATGTAACTGTTATAATATTTCAATTATCTGACAACTCCAGAAATCAGGTAAAGATCTGACTTGCATGTAAAGCTACAGTGTGGCAGCTACACCAAAGCTATTAGAAATGAACATGTCATAAAATATATACTATTTTGTTTTTAATTTTTAATCATTATGGCAATGGTCCTGGTTTTTCATCATACATAACCCATGGATATTCTACTCATGCGCACTGTTTTTTGAAGAAATGAAACGCTTCAAACGCTAATGATGTGAACCTACAACATTATCGTACATGATAAATACGTGTTGTAATATCAAAGCCCAGTTGCCTCAAGGCCAAAACTTCTGTTTGCAGCTTTTGTGAATATTTATATAGAAAGGATTTCATGAGACAATATCCTGCAGGGATTAAAACAAATAATTCATTTGTGCGAAAGCCCCTCTCTGTTCTAGCTGGCTGCTGGTGGTATCCAAGGTAGAGACAACAAACGAATGGCACCAATTACCCTCCATGTGCAGTCGGTGTATAAGAATAATGTTAAATCCTCGTATCAAATCAATGCCACGCAATTTCACTGTCACTTTTACAAATGAAACTAACTCCGCCCATTAGAAGCACTCATAAAGAGCTATTAAGCATTTAGTCGTTCTTTGTGTTTGGTCCACAAGTGACTATTAAGAGAGAATACCACAGCAAACAATTGGGGTCCTGCGATTAGCATTTGTTTTTGTATAAATGGATCATAAATGCAGCAAGCGTACAATTATAATGGCCCTGCAAATCAAATCCTGTTTAGTGTGTGAAAGGGAGTGCACAGGAGGAATTCATGTCAAAGTTTCTCTGTTAATTAAAGGACAGCATTTGATAATCTCAGTGACTCAGATTCTTCAGTATTGACATTTTGCTATTATGTATTCAATGTACTACAAAGGCCAATAGATCTCTTTGAATAGGTCTGATTATAATCTGTCATCTTGAGGAACTGCTATTCAATAGTTTACATTTTCTATGGATCTTTTCTGTTCAGGGTTTGTTTCTCCTGAAGGTGCTGCACTGAGTTCTGAACATAATGCAGGGCACATCACTGTATGTTGTAAATGTGGGACACATTAGAGTCTTTGCAGTCCTGTGGTGTTCACACTGGGTTTTTAGGAGACATTTCTGTGTATTTTTGTGAAGGAATAAGACCACAATGCTCAACCTGGGGATGGGAATTTATGACCCTAACTACTTTTCCCCTCGTGAAACACGTTGACGTAACATAAGCAGAGCCCAACCACGGTCTGATAATGCAGCATTTGAGTATTTTTCAATAACCTTACAATGATCCACTGCTGAGTGTGTGAACAGGCTTTTGATTCACTCTTCAGTGCCCTCTCACTGCTACACTGTGATTTCAGCTGTTTTTTCTGCTTCTGAAGCACCACTTTTACTGCTGACTAAAAAACTGCAAAAAAACTCCTCACGGATGTGACCTTCCTTTAGGAAGAATTTTCAAAAATCAGACCAATCACTGTCCACACAATTAAACTCACTGTTTAAGTGTCAAGACAAACATATGCAGGTGACCTTTCTTGTTACAGGTTTACATGGTGTTTTACCTTCTGCCATTGTGAGATGAGCCAAAACACTAATTTGAGGTTAAAAACACACACACAAATAGAGTTTGGGCCAATTTTATTTATGTTTCCCAAATGATGTAGTTTTATGTATTTATTTATTTTTTACCACAAACCCACAAGAGAGCAGTGTAGTCATGTCATGATTGTGCAGCTATATAAGATATATATATATATATATATATATATATATACATACATACATACATACATATATATATATATATATATATATATATATATATATACATACACACACACACACACATATATACATAAATCTCCTCACCCTCCGCAGGTGGTCTTTATCCCCTCTTTTTCCACGCTCGGGACCTCTACCAGAGGGAGCCTGGGAGCTTGAGGGTTCTGCGCAGTATCTTTGCTGTTCCTAGTACTGCACTTTTCTGGACTGAGATGTTTGATGTTTTTCCTGGGATCTGCTGTAGCCACTCCTCCAGTTTGGGGTTACTGCCCCGAGTGTGCTCCGATGACCACGGGCACCTTCACCTTCCAGGCCTTCTCCAGCTCTTCTTTGAGCCCCTGGTATTCTCTAGTTTCTCATGCTCCTTTTTTCCTGATGTTTCCCATCGCTTGGTACTGCGATGTCCACACACACACACACACACACACACACACACACACACACATATATATATATATATATATATACATATATATATATATATATATATATACATACGCACACATACACATATACACATATACATATATATATATATATACATACGCACACATACATACGCACACATACATACGCACACATACACATATACACATATACACATATATATATATGTATACCTGAGGCTGATTAAAGTTCCACCAGAGTATAGTGGAACTTTAATCAGCCCCAGGTAAACTCCACTCTGCCCAAAATAGCTGAGGTTCTGTCATGCTAATGCTGCTATTTCTCACCTGTATGCTGATTTGGCTCAAGTCACGCTGCCAGTCCTGGCATCTGTCACTTGGCTAGTTTTGACCTACTTTAGACATACTTGCTCTGTGTTTTTATTATAATGACATTGGAGATGAAGCTTCTATCAATCACTCTGCCGCTCAAGTAGAGGATCGGCTCTCCATTTATCTTGTCTCATCACTGCATTTATTTTCATACTAGACGAGGACTGTGACCTTGAATAATTGTGGTCCATAAAAATCTTCAAATCTACAGCAGGCCAAAAAGTGAGTACTAAAAGTAGTGGTTGTTAACAAGTAATATGTAGTTGGGTTGGTCCTTCTCAGAATACATGCTTTTGAAAATATCTGTTACCCTCTATAGTCTTTGGATGAGTCAAAAGATTATTTTTAAACACATTTTTAACCAGATAATGGTAAAAGTATGACTGAATGTTTTTCTAGGCAATACAGGATATTTGCAAATAAAGTGCGTTATTGAGGAAAATCCCTTCATTTTGATGCAATAATGCTGCTGTATAAACACATTTTAGCATGTTTTTATCAAACACTATTTTCTTTTTTTTTGGCTTGTCTTTATTGTTCAGAAAAAAAAAAAGAAAAAAGAGAAGTTTTTATTAAAATAGTCCTCTTATTTCACCAGTGCAGCTCTAATTTATAGAAGATGTCATGTCAACAGTGATGGAACATTAGTATTAATACATATAAGTACACATTTTAGGTATCTGCTCTTTACTTGAGTACATTTTTAAGTTGATACGTTTTACTTTTAGTTCACTACATTGAGAGCAGGTATTTGTACTTTTACTCCTCTACCTTTTTGAAAAAGACTGAAAAGTAAAAACATGTTTTATCATTGTTTGAGGCTGAGTGTTTATTTTTTAACACATACTTAGTTGAGTAAACAAAAATATACAAATAAAAATAGCTAGAAAAAAAATGATTCAATTATTTCTGTTGAAGAAAATTCAGCACACACACAGAGTTTTAATTTGCAGAGACTGTGTTGTGTTGCAGTGCTCTCATGTCTCCAGGTTGGCAGATGCCCTGAATGATCTATGATATGTCAGAACGAAGGACATCTCTCTGTATTAGTCAGACTGTTCCCCTCACACTTTGACACCAGTATCCATCAGATGATCGCTGTCTGGTGTCAATATCACTGTCACGTTTCTATCAGAAAAAAGGGGTTAGGCTGAAGAAGTGTGTCAGACGTCTTGGAAAACATGAGGACTTTGGGGGGTTCACTCTTATAATGAATTAATAATGTCCATGTGTTGCAGGATGTTTCACAGACGCTTGTTGACCGAGTTGGAGATATGTGACAAGAGTTTGTAAACTGCTTTATTTGTCCAATCAAATCCGTCTCAGTCATGACTCTGGACTGCCATCAACATTTGTATGATTAGTAACAGTGGTGTGTTTCTGGTAGTAAAGGCACATGTAACATACCCATGGAAATAATACTTTTAATGTATTTTTAAAGCCGGTACTTATATATAGGCCTTTTTGGTTTTTTTTTATGGATTTCAAGCTATTGGCAGCAGTCAATTCAAATCTAAATATTAAATCTTTTGAATGGGGAAAGATCCTCTCAAAATCCTTCAAATCAGGAAGGAAACATTTGCCTGAAACCCCTGAATAAGTTCTACATTGCTTTATGATTAAATGTACAGTATGTAACTTTCTGGAGATATTTCATCACACTTTGGAACATTCTCCATGAAGATAGATACATTTTATACCATCTTGCAGAATATTATAGCCAAAGAAACAACATTTCCATGGAAGCAAGTAGGAGGAGGCCTTGCTTTAGGCCAAATAAAAGTCAGATTTGTGGAGATACAATTCCGCTCACATAATGGAAGGATGTTATGTCAATGCAATTAATAACCACAACTAAAAATGAAAAAACATGCTTCTATTTTAGTCTATTTTTTGTTGGTACTGTTGGTTGAGTTGTTTTAGATGAATGTTGTGTGTTTACAATGAACAAAATGCAAAATTATGACACATACATAAAATGTAACAGTGGTGTAAAACTAAATACCAGAAAAAGCTTAAGTCACTAACAGTCTTTTCACGTTGCGCTTGTTGAAACGCTGATGTCAAACTCGTCCAGGAGAAGTTTGTGGTGGTGTTGATGGTGTTGTCTGTCAGTGTCAGACATGGCGACACCTCCTCCTCCTCCGCGTGACTCAGACCTCCTGCTGAGTGCTCTCAAAAATTCTCACCAACAACGCTCCAGACAAGTGGCGCACTCACCATGCGCTGTTCCACTGTTTGATGCTAGCACGTGTCTGTTTGTAAAACTGTCATTAGCTGAAAATAGACAGCTGCTGACAACTTAACTTTTGCACGCTGACTTGGGAGTTGGTAAAGTGTTTTACTTTGACAGACTGAGTTGTCCATGGTTGATTTAAGGCAGAATATTGTCATCCAGGCAAATATTTTTAATGAGAGTGTGTTTTGCTTGTGACATCTGGATATGCACATGTGGGTTGCAAGCAGAGGTGGTGAAAAATATAACTTTGGGACGTAAGAAATTCAGTAAGACAGACACTTTTTGAACAAAGTAATTTTATCATAATAGCCAAAGTATGAGCTAAAAAATAATAATAAAAAATATATTTATTATATATTATTATTAATATTATTATTAATATTAATATTAATATTAATATTAATATTATTATTATTAATATTAATTATTATATTATTATTATCATATTATTTTATCATTATTATTTTTATTATTTTATTATTTGAAGTCCAAATAGGAAGTGATCATGGGCCGCTCTCCCGGCCCCATCGACTCAATTCATTTTGCATTAGAAAACTGTCGCCCCTCTCTCCGTACCTGCTGCTGTCAGACTCGTCGTTTGGTTTGTTTGTATTGACCCGCTCTATGAACAATAATAAAAAACAAATCAGGCACCTTCTTTCCCCAAGGTCGTGCCCACTAGCGTTAGCAACAGGTTTGATTGACAGCGTTTCTAAGTGCTGTGCAATGTAGCTCTCCTCATAGCTGTGATAGTTAAAAGGGCACTATGTAACTTAACAGGTGGAGGGTGCTCTTGTCCCCATGGAGATGTTATTGCCCTACATACATATTGTATCAAACAAAGCCAGACACAACTAGGTCAAGTTACAGGTCAGATCTGTGGAGAGGTGATCTCACTCACCATAAGAGTGCTTTTTTGTCCAGGTATTTTGAGCGATAAAAATCACCTCTAATGAAATTGTAGATTAGTTTAATGTTATACTGTGAAACATTCCAGGCAAAGCGGAGACCCCACACCACAAAAATGACATAGTGCACCTTTAAAGTACTATAGGAGAGCAGATTTCATGCAGATACATGTAACAATCATTTCACTGTAGTTCTCTATAATAATATGTCTACAGGAGCTCCAGTGTCAGCTGACCTGACACAGTGACATTTACTCACAGAACTCAGGGGTCAGACTCGGAGAACAGATGTTTTTCTTCTCAGACTTTGATGAAGACTGAAGAGGCACAGCGGTTGTGTGTGTGTGTGTGTGTCCTGTTGTGTTTTGTATGGTCTTATCTCTTTCTGATCGGTGTCCAGACAGATTGGCCCACAGCAGAGCGACTTGTAACGTTTATATACAGGGTCGTAGATTTGGACCTCTGGAACAGAACAGCTCTGATCTTTGTCTTTACACTCAGATACAGCTTTAGCAAGAGCCTTTTTAACATGTAAAAAATCAGTTTGAAACACTGTGCCTGTGATTTTTTTTAGTAAACAGTGGTGAAACGTAATAAAGTATATTATCTATACTTTCTACTCCACTACATTTTTGAACCGAACTGAAAAGCAAATGTATTTTTTATTATTGTATGAAACCTGCTGATAAGGCTGAGGGGTTTATTTACACATTTGTAATTTAGGAAAAAATTCAGCACACATCTTTATCAAAATCAATGCATTTCAAGCTTTATTAGATCTCAAAATCAGCATGAAATACCTTTACTGATTACTTTTTTAGTACATTTTTAAACCAGTACTTCAGTACTTTAACGTAAGGGGATTTTTTCATACTTTTACTTTTACTTGAGTATCTGTGTAAACCCTCAGTCATCCAGGTTTAATCTATAGCAAAAGACAAAGTTAAAATCTGTCAACTGGACAAATCGTTGTAGGAGTGAAGACATTTCGCTGCTCATTCAAGCCGCTTCTTCAGTTCTGACCAGATTGTTGGTGACCACTGCCTTATATCTAACAACTCCATCCTCAGACCCAGAACAATGAAAACATTAGCAGGGCCGTTAAGGTCTGAATAGGGACGCTCCAGCTGAAACTAGAGACAATAGTTGTTTACAGTTTCAGTGTAGTTAGCCCCTCCCTGCAGATAGATATAAGGCAGTGGTCACGAGCAGTCTGGTCAGAATTCAAGAATCGGCTTGAATGAGCAGCGAAACGTCTTCACTCCTACAACAATTTGTCCAGTTAACAGATTTTAACTTAATCTTTTGCTTTTACATCCACCACTGAAAATAATAATAATGGAAATAAACAGGTCAGTATCTACATCAGAACTGCTTCAGACACAATACATGGTTGGGTCCAACAACAAGCTCAAAAAGTCAGATAAAAAGTCCCAAGAACAGATAATCACAGTGAACTATACTCCACTGACACTTCAGTGATTTGAGCAGAAGAACATGCTCAAAAATAGCCTTCTCTCTATTATAGTTATTAAGCTATTGTGTAAAATGTGCAATTATGGTATATTCAAAAAATGTATCTCTCTTTAGGTTTTCTGAAAGACTGATGCATTGAATGATTGATTATGTTATAGCTACACTGGCTTCATTCCTCTTATAGAAGCTGTTTTAATGCACAAATGTCACATGTAACATCTGATGTGAGTAATCTGATTTCTGTTGGTCTCCGTTATGCAAAGAAAAGGGCAAACAAATGCAGTAAAGATGCAAAAGAGATATTTCATGATTTGTACTTTGTCTTTCAAATACAACAGTTACTCTAATAATTAACTGGTGCATATGTTTTTGATGGCCAGAATTTTCTTGTGCATGTAAATACTCGCCACAAATCAGATCTAATTATTGGGTTACCTGATTATTCTATTCATCTGATTTTCACTAGGCATGTAGACAAGACAAGGCAAGTTTATTTGTATGTGATATACAGAATTAGAAGGACATTAAAATCACAATACAAACAAATCAAAACATAAATAATCATCATAAAATTTACATTAAACGTAAAGAGTGCAGAATAAAAACCTTTCAGATGTATTCACAGCTAAACAGAAAAGTTTTCAACCTGGATTTAAACATCATAGTAGAGGACTCACATGTTCAGGAAGACTGTTTCAAGTTTTAGTCCTGACTCTGGGCACCAGCAGGAGGCCGGTCCTTGAAGTCCTCAGAGTGTGAGATGGTTCATATGGCACAAACATGTCAGAGATGTACTTTGGACCTAGGCCATGGAGAGACTTGTTCACAAGCAGAGCTGCTTTAAAGTCTATTCTCTGAGCCACAGGAGCCAGTGCAGAGACCTGAGCACAGGACTTATGTGCTCGTACTTCCTGGTTCTAGTCAGGACCCGAGCAGCATCATTCTGGATGTACTGCAGCTGTCTTAAGGCTCGTTTGGAGAGGCCAGTGAGCAGGTCGTTACAGTAGTCTAACCTATTGGACACAAATGCATGGATAAGTCTCTCCAAGTCTGGTGTAGACAGCATATCTTTGATTTTTGTAATGTTTTTTTAGATGGCAAAAGCTGCAGATGTTATTGATTTGATGTGGCTGTTAAAATTCAAGTCTCAGTCCATTATTACCCCTAGATTTCAAGCCTGATTTGAAGGTTTTACAGAGAGAGACTGAAGGTGACTGCTGACATTTTATCTTATATTCAGCCACTATAGAGTTGGATTAGAGAAGGGAAAACATTTCTAAATATGTTTTCTGTTTACAAAGTGTCAGTGTTAAAGATATCTGCACCCTGCCTCAGTACTGCTAAAATCTGTAGGTCGTCACTGCACCAACTGCCAGCGAATATGTTGCTACGGAAACATTCCCTCACATTTCTTTAGAGTGCGACGTGTTTGTGCAGAGAGTGAGCAGACTGAAGCAGACATGGCTCCTGTCCTCTCGGCCGATGCCATCTGGACCCTCCCTTCCTCCACAGCGCGGCCAAAGACCCTGTGTGCGCTCCATAAAGTGAGTGGCCCTTGGAATAAGAGTACAGTGGTAAAAGCCATCTGCTGTTTGCCCATTGTGAATGAGTAAACACTGAGCTCAGAGTCCACTGTGCACAGGATGAATCGAGCCCTTACAAAATGCAATGTCAAAGATGGAAGAGGAATTTAACCACTTTCAATTGAATGTGGGCCTGCAAAACCTGGTCCCTCGCTCAAATTTTTGGGTTCTAAAATTTGAGAGAGGGACCAGGCCAGGATATATATATATATATATATATATATATATATATATATATATATATATATAATATAACATTAGAGATTTGGCCTGTAACATGTAGTAAGGCATGAATATGCAAAGCTCATTGCACAAATTGTTTTTTGAAATGTATTCCTTAAATTATTAGTAATTAATTTATTAAATTTCAGTTAAATAAACGCAGCATACAAACTTTGAACAAGGCTTACCTTTACCTGTTTTAATATAATTTGGTCATGTTGGGCGGGCCAGATTGATAAGGCCAAAGGGCCGTGTGTGGCCCCCTGGGCCGTAGTTTGCCCATGTCTGGGCTAGATAATTTGTTTTTTTGTTTTCTTATGAATAAAGAAAACAAGGAGGAACAGATACTTATCTAATTCTACCAATATGTCCATCCACCCACAGACTTTATTGCATCACATGTATTGGCTGATAATAATGACTGGTATCAGTTAGTGTGTCACAATACTAAAACTAAATTTTGATATTAAGGAAAAGACTCAATACTCAATACCAGTTGTGATACCATAATGAATATAATGTATTTCCACTGTCCATTTTAGACAGAAGAAATATATTTTTCAACAGAATTTAATAATATTACCATTATGTTCTGTTATTATTATGGGTCATAGCTTAAGATGATTACAAACTACGGAAAGGTCAAATTTTGCAATTTTTTTTCAGTAGCTCTTAAATGTCCTGTCTGTTAAATGTCTTGGTGTTAAAGTTGACCTATTGTATCTTGTACAGGAGCGCAACAGCAGTGTGCATGATAAATTCATAATGAAACGTGTTTCGAGCAGACAAGGGCTAACAAGAGCACTAATGACAGCTCTAATGACTGTTCAGGTGTGTGCTAACAAGACTTTATGACTGCTATTCATTTCTGATATGTGAAAGCAGTTAAAGTGATGTCAGGATCTATGATGCTTGATGTGGCACACTGTTGTAGAGGCCACAGCACTGCTCAATGCCTGGATGTACTCATACCAGTTTCTGGCCCCAGGCTCAGGTGTTGGAGTTGAAATATGAAATTATAATTTGCCTGAAGCTTATTTAGTGAACACAGATATGCCGTGTTGTGTTGTATTGGCTCCTTAGATGTAATGATACCAAATGAGATAGATTATTCAACTTGATAATCTATATTTGCCGATACTCATATATTAATTTGAGATGGGATTAGGCACAATTACCACAAGACAAGACGGAACACGAGATGGGTCGATGAGAATGAGATTAGACGTGATTTTAACATAATTTTTTGTGTATATATTGTCCAATTCAATTCACAAGGTTGGACTCACATTTTTACACAAGTGGTGTAAGCCTTTGTCAAATGTCAATACATGTGCACAATCTTGTGACAATTTTGTGACACAAGATCTTATCCCATTCATAGATATTTATATTTTAAAATCCATAGCAAGGCCCACAAATTTATCTGATCACAAACTTTTTATTTTTATAAAAATAATAGCAAAATGTTTTTATCCGGGATATAAAATCATTTGTTGCTTTACTGTGTGAACATACAGCCATAATCACTCTTCTATTTCAATTTTTACTCATTAGCATGTTCAAAAACACAAATCTGATGCACTGAGGACAAACTGGGAATAACACATGAGCACACACAGACTGATATTGGCTGATATTCCTACTGGAACGAACATGTATCATGTATCCCTACAAATAATGGACATGGGTTAAATAGTAGGGCATTATATTGTAATCAAATCAAAACTGCAGTTTGAAGTGTTTTTTGCTTATTTAGGCAGTAGAAAGTCTGCAAGAGCAGCACATTCTTTATTTTAAGTTTCAGCCTTCTCTCATGTGTAAATGTAAATTAGTCAGACCATCATATTATTTTCGGAGCCCTGAATTCCCTGGTATTGCAGCAGCTGTGCAGTATGTTTGATAATAGCTTACCTACAACAGGAGAAATCAAACTGCGTTGGTTGGATTTTGTTTGTGTGAAGTCCACCTGCTGCACAAACATGCTCCACTCTTATTTGGCACAGACCAACCATTTCCCTCCTGGCTGACAGGGCAAACAACAGAGCCCAATTTCAGCAAGCAAGAAGTTCTCCCTGGAAAAATAAAAGGTTTTCATTATTCTTACTTACATTTTTGTTCATATTTTCATCTCAGTCTGGTGGGGTCATTGTTATAAACATGTAATATAATATAATAAAACAAATCACTGAGTAAAAGCCAAAGTTAAGTCTGTCAGCTGGACAAAACATTGTAGGAGTGAAGACATTTTGCTGCTCATCCAAACTGCTTCTTCGGTTGTTCAGTTGTTTACAGTTTCAGCCTTAAAGGCCTTCATTCAACCTTTTATGGCCCTACTGGCTCACTCTCTTTTGTTCTCTTTGATTCCTTTGTTTACTTTGGGTCTGAGGATGGAATTATACATTTCAATAGATCTAAGAGAGCTAAAAAAAACAAACAGGAAAACAGGGAAGCTGAACCTAGAAGGAAAGGCGTAACCATTCCTTACACAGCTGGTGTGTCTGAAAAACATCAGACAATTCTCAGACAGTTTCAGATTCCTGTCTGTTTCAAACCTACAAACACTGTAAGACTCCGAGCTATAAACAAAGTAAAGTAGTCTACTCAATTCAGTGTAGTGAAGAGTGCAGTGAGTGTTACAGTGGAGAAACTAAACAGCCATAAGAGAATGTACCAATACCAGCGTGAGAGCTCCCCTGGACCCCAGTCTGCTGTACATCTCTATCTCAAAGACACTAACCACTCCTCTGAAGATAGTGACGTTCAGATTTTAGCCAGAGAAAAGAAATGGTCTGATGGGAGTTAAAGAAGCTATTTTTGTTAGGAAAGACAATCCTTCCTTGAACAGGAATGGGGGCCTGAGGCATCACCTGTCCCCGATTTATAATTCCATCCTCAGACCCAAAGCAAATAAAGGGAACAAAGAGAACAAAGGAGTGAGCCAGTAGGGCTTTTAAAGGTTGAACGGAGGCTGAAACTGTAAACAATAGCTGTTTACAGTTTCATTGTAGTTAGCTCCTCCCTTCAGATAGATATAAGGCAGTGTCCACCAGCAATCTGATCAGAACTAAAGAAGCGGCTTGGATGAGCAGCAAAACGTCTTCACTCTTACAACGTTTTGTCCAGTTAACATATTTTACTTTGGCTTTTACTTTGGATCAGACCTGGACGACTGAGGGATTACACAGACAACAAATCAATGAGCATAATTATCACGAATCTAAACTACAACCATTATTTTTGCTTTTATATTTTGTATGTTTATTTACTCCAATCAAAAGTACAAGGTTTTTCACACTTTAAAATAGTTACACTCAAGCACACTTAATGCAGTCTGCAATGGTTGGAAGTAAGATAACAAAATTATAATTAAATTAAACTCGTGAACGTTATCTATTGTTTATTTTGTTCTCCGGGACAGTGCACAATGCTTTAGATAAGAGGGGCTGCTCATTTTCATAGCAGATAGCTTGTTATTCTACTCGATTTATGAGCGCATTTGTTACATTTGTTTTGAATTTGCCATGAAGTTAGTCCCTCATACAATTTATAAGGCTCACACATTCAAAAAACTTCATTTTGATTTGTTAAGTCTGGTTTGATATAATAAAGAATAACATGCAAAATGTCAAGTTTATCCAGTTTATAGATAATTGAGAAAGTAAGAATTGAACTGTTCTAGAAGCAGGAGTGAGTCTTGTTCTCCAAAAGTGCTTTTATGTCACTGTTTATATGGCATTAACTTAAAGCAGACCTATTTTGGCAAATCAACTTTTCAGAGCTTTTAACTGTGTTATAGTTGTTTCCCCTTCTCATTCACCCTGTCAAGGTTGTTTTTGGAGTGATTTGTACATGTTTGAGCAATCTATAATCACTTATTTTCAAGATGCCATATTGCCAATCAATCACTACCACCGACATATGCCCACTGCTCTAAACGTAGTCCGTTCTTCAGTTTTATTTTCTTAATTAATGATACATGTAGGATTCGGCAAAATTTTGTAGTCCTTTTGGTACAAATAAAAACAAAACAAATCCGTTGCTCTTGCCTGATCTGCAGCTATTGGAGATGCTTTGTTGTGATGACGTTTACTACGACGTCTGCTCCCATTGGACACTGCAGTTTTCAGGACGCAGGACACCAGAGAAGTCGTTTAAGATGAATATTGCGATTAAAAATGTGCAAATTATAGCATAACAATCCACGACCATGGGTGTCGAAGATTATAATTATAGAGCAGGCTCAAGCACAGTGTGTGTTCTATGTACTGGTCACACGCTGGAGTAGTTTTGAGTCACACCACTGTCCACTTTGCACTAAACTTATTGCTGTATATAAAAAAATTCCTTTAAGATACTGAGATTTTGAGTACCTCTGCTATTTATCGCATTGAGCTGACTTATCTGTGATATGGTCTTGGCTTGATGCACACTGATCTAAGCGGCCTTTGTAGAGGCAGGGCATTATCTAGCCTCTCTGCAGACATCAGCACCATCACTACACACAAGGAGTAATTATAAGTCCATTACAGGGCTGGTTCATCGGTAGCGTGGCCATTATCAGATGACATCTCATTATTCCCATGTTCCTTCTGCAGCAAGGAGGAGGGGCCGCTCTGTGAACATGTGCTGCACGCTGACCCGGGTTCTGTTGATGGAAGAAATGGGGCTATTAATTACAGTCATATGTGTCAACCAAAACGTCGTGATAATGCAGTATAGTGGCCTGGGGTTACAGGAGAAGACAGCCACTACTTAAACACATCTTTAGTTAGTAGCACTAAATCACAGTTGGTATTAATGGCCTATTTATCCCAATCTTTGGTCATGCATGAGCAGTGGTGGGAGAAGTTTGTTACTGAAGTAAAAGTGTCACATGAAAAAGCTTTCTAAAAAGTATTAAAGTACCCTTTTTAAAATGTACTTAAAGAATAAAAAATAAAAGTATGTCATCATAACCAAGCAATATTGAATTCCCTGATTTTGTTTCAATCTGACTATAATGTTTTCTCCTTATAGTTAACCTTTTTATGCATTTTTATTTATTTATTCTTTAGTTCAGACACAAATATTATGCGATCCACAGCTAAAAAAAGAAGAGGATACAAAAAATATACAAGGCAACCGAATTAGCCCATGAAGTTTATTAAAGAGTGTGGAGTCTCTGTCCCCAGTGCTTTCTCAGAGCAGAGGCGTAGCGGCATGAGCCCATTCTCAGAAAAATGTTGTTTTCACCTATGCCCCCATATATGCCAACTGCTGCATACTTCAATTTCAGTTTCCAATTTAAAAAACAAAACAAAACAGCCATACATGTAGGCAGGACCAGCTCTAGTGTTATAGCTTTCAGGGGGCCCTAAGCTGAATTTGTCTTTGGGGCCCCCGATAGCGGATGTACCTGGTTCAGCTGTTGGTGATTCACATTTGGCACATTCTGTCTCTGCTCTCATCACATTGACCAGTTTGTGTTTATGTGACCAACATCAGACTGAAAACATCCAAAATGTCACAACTACCAGATTCACATGAACAGTTCACAAATATATAAGGGGGGGATTTTAATGAGTTCCACTTGGTGACAGTGGACTTACATTTACATTTATAAAGGGTCTTTGCACCGACTCAAAAACATATAGCAGCAGCAGATATTTTACTATTATATATACACTGCTTGGCCAAAAAAAAAAAAGTCGCCACCAAAAAAACAAAAGGTCACACACTCTAATATTTGGTTGTTCTGCCTTTAGCTTTGATGACGGCACATTCGCTGTGGCATTGTTTCGATTTTGCTTCTGCATTGTCACAAGATTTATTTTCATCCAGTATTACATACATTTTTCTTGCAGATCTTGCAGATTCTTGCATCAATGATGGTTGAGTCTGACCGCTGCACAAAGCTTCTCCAGCACATTCCAAAGATTCTCAATGGAGTTAAGGTCTGGACTCTGTGGTGGCCAATCCATGTGTGAAAATGATGACTCATGCTCCCAAAACCACTCTTTCACAATTTGAGCCCGATGAATCCTGGCATTGTCATCTTGGAATATGCCCGTGCCATTAGGGAAGAAAAAATCCACTGATGGAATAACCTGGTCATTCAGTATATTCAGGTAGTCAGCTGACCTCATTCTTTGAGCACAGACTGTTGCTGAACCTAGACCTGACCCACTGCAGCAACCCCAACCTATTTACTTAGTTAAATCCAGGTGTGTAGTGTAGGTTGGTAGTGTATAAAACAAATGTAGTCTTTGAAAGGGTGTCCAGTAAAACTTTATATATTATATTATTTGCAATATAAATGTATGGGCTCTTGGGGGCCCCCTGCTGGCCTCGGGGCCCTAAGCAGGTGTTTATTCTGCTTATAGGCTGGATCGGCCCTGCATGTAGGATTCAGGAGCGTTGCAAAGCCATCCTGGCACAACTGAAAAAAAACTTGCTACCTTGAACTGCTGCATGGTCCAGCAAGTTAGTGAACTACTTTGTTCTTCATTTAAATAAGTAGTACCATTTAAAATGTTGAAAATATGAAATAATGATAAAAGTGTCACAGAATATAACAGCAGAGAAAAGTTTGTCTTTACTGAGACAAGAGAGTGTCCTGTAGACTCTACTCTAGACTAGACTTAACTAAAGATTTAATATGAGGTAAAAGCACAAACGCTTATTTCTTTTGTTGCGAGGCAAATGTTGGGATTTATAAAAGCAGAATCAAAAGGAAACTAATAGTACAAAGACTGCTAAATCTCTGTACATTAAATACAGCTGCCAACTGCATCAGCACCATAACGCCTGGCTACTTGTACTTTACATGTATTTTTAGTAATGTCAATGACTGTTATCGTTGCCATAGTAAGTCTTGTTAATTTTCACATCTGGCAGCGCATTCCTAGCATGTACTGTTTTCAAAGTCACTCAGGAGTCATAGAAATAAGATGTCAGAGGTGTATAGAGGAGCTTTGCACAAAAATAATCCTACAGTGAGTATAGAAAATTTGTATAAAATTGCAATGAATTGGAGTAACCTTGAAGAATGAACAGTGAGTGAAAGAAGAACCTTGATGAATCTTTAAAACTGCCCAGTTTATACATAAAATCTTCATTGGCATCTTGTGTTTTTCTCCAAGTTTACCCTGTATTTATTATCTACCAAAGGATAAAATCTCCTCTCTGGCCACTTCTCTTTTATAAATGAGGCTAAAGGACATGCTGTCAGGCTGAAAACAACATCAAAGTCTGGCAGTATGCACCTTGCTCTTTACACAGACATCAGATATTTTTTTTTCAATTCTTGTCCTTGTACCGTGAAAATATGTCATCCATTTCAAGTTTAAATGTACCCTTAAGACAGGAAAAGCTGTACTCATTTGTACTTCAACATTAAACTTGTTTTGTCATGTTGCAGACACTTAAACATAGTTTATAAAAGAATAGGTAATTGTGACGAATTAGGGCAATGACAGCTATAACTGTTCACCATGTAGAAGCAGCAAGTCTCCAATTTACTCTTCTGATACGTCTTTGACACATGACTTTTTGTTTGACTAACTTTTCTGGTGAAGGGTTCATACCTGCCTGTCTCCATGAAGATGCTATTGCTTTGCCTGGAATGTTCCACAGTATGGGATTAAACCTATCCCCACGGAGACAAGCAGTTGAGGTTAAGTTACAGGTCAGATTTGTGGGGAGGCGAGTCTACTCACAGCAAGAATGTTGTTTTTTGGGTTGTTTTTTTTTTTTTTTGCAATAAAGCATTCTTGCTTTGAATGCCCAACTGTGGAACATCCTTTAAATACTTATATTTAAAGCAACTTAACAATGTCCTTGCACTGTGAAAATATGTTTGTGTGTTTAAAGACCACACAAACTTACATGAGCCTCTTGCAGTTCACCTCTGTTCTTTATTTAACAGTGAATAAAGCTGAGTGTTATTCCCAGCTGGGGTAGACTAGTGTCAGTCACAGACATGTTTGTTGCCTTGGCACCGTCCTCCGCTCTGCCCCTTGAATCCCAAACAGCTCCTCTGCTTATCCCCTTATTTCTCCAACATTAACATGCCTTTTCTTTGAAGCAGTTTGGGGGTTGGCCTCTTTGTTATGACGGAGGCAGCGACAGATGTGCAAATGCAGCGCTTAGGACTGGAGTGTGATGCAGGTCAGTGAATATTTACTTCAGCCTGTGATGCTGAAACAATCGTGTCAACTGAGACCAGGTCCCCCGCCTCGACATCAGAAGGAGTATACTACTGCAACACTTTTAGCATATGAAAAATAGACTTGCATCACTTGATTTGTTTAAAATAGCTCAAAGGTTTTCTGGCGAGGAAAGAAATCTACAATCTAGCATACAGATTTTTGGCAATGACAGGCAATGACTTTTGATGTCAAAGGCACAAGTTTGAAACCTACAAACTATGTGCCCTTTTTCCATCCAAATGTTTGTTGCTTGTCTCACCTTTTGGCGATTGTCATTTTCAATATCTCCACATTCCAACATAAAGCATTTCAAAGATTTCAATGGTGGAAACATTCTTCTGCGTCAGAGATCACCATGACAACCATTTGGCCCTAAAGCATACACAGAAACTTTTTTCTTCAACAAGATCCAACTCCAAAGTCAAATACTGAAGATTTTTAGTCCAACTTCTTTGACAGGCAAAAGGAAAAACAGAAGTTGTTTCTTATTTGGACAGAAATGCTGTGTTGTTGCTTCAGCGTAGCGGCATCAGACACTGAGGACGACTGAAAATATAACTACACAAGCATATTGTTTTGGCTCAGAAAAATAAAGATTTGGAAATTTGACAAAGGAAAATATAAAATTCTCATAAGATACAAAGCAGTTTTGCAGTTTGAGTAGTCACAATTAGCAAATGAAATAAAGACTGTGGTTAATTACTTACATATTTAATTTTCTCTACAAACAACAAAATAATATAATAATAAATATCTGTATGCTCCTGTAAAACCTGCACAACAATCTCCACAAACATATTTTGAAATGAGTTTCTTGCATTACCACTGCATATTTCAGCCTTCACTCAAATGTTAACCCACAACATGTGAACTTTGAAAAATGTTTTTTCTAATTGGCATTGCAAGCCTATCAGAAAAAACCCCAAAAACAAACAAAAAAATATGAATGATATTTCCAGATTTGTCCAGCCCTTCGAGACTCCAACCAAATAAATACGATTATTTAAAGTACAGTACAGCAATTTGTCTCTTGTATAAGAAAATCGTTATAACAACCATTAGGTCAAGCAGGTTAAATAGGTTATGTTCACACTCTTATTAGCTGTTTAATAATGGCTTAAAGTGATGACAACATTAGACTGTTGCCATAGCAATAGACAACAATATATGCAATAAAGGTCAAAAGTCCTCAAAACGGAAAACTGAAACCCACGAATAGATTCACTTATAGAAAGTAAACGCATCCAGAAGTCTGTTCATTTTGCATTTAAGTGTTAGAAATCTGCTTTCTCAATCTTCCAATGAGAACAGGAAAGAGAAATATGTAATTGGTGTACTTTACTTTATTCCTAATAGAAAAAGACTGTGTACGTGAATTATTTTGTAAATCGTCTTAATACTTTGCTCAGGTCTGTTTCACAATATCGTTCTGTAGATAGTTTTTTTTCACTTTCAATATATCGTTGCACCAAAAGACAGGTAACTAGCACAGAAGCTGTTCATTTTAGTGAAATTTATGCAACTTCACTGTGCTGTGTGTCTGCATTATGAGAACAGACGCCTGGATGTTGTGTCATAGTTTTGTCAATTTAAATCTAACTGAAAATATCTGGATCTGTTATTACTGTATATGATTAACCTGATTGTTGAGTGAATCTATCTGTCTAAACATCTTTAAAGGGCACACCATTAACAGTTTTCTATGGCTCCCGTGTGTCTTTTATACATCACTATAAAGCAGGGGTGTCAAATCCATTTTCACAGAGTGCCATAACCGCAAAATGGCTGCTCTCAAAGGTCCAGATGTAAAATAAATCTAACTACTTTTTAACTGGTTAATTAACTGTTTCTGTATTTATTACTTATTCAAGTTACAAATATTGTATATACATTTGTCTAGATGTAAAAATATGGCTGTGTAACTGCGTATCTCCTGATAAAATGACATTTTAAGACCATCATACCTTTTAATTTACCCTGTCGAGGGCCACATAAAATAATGTGGAGGGCCACATTTGGCCCGCAGGCCTTGAGTTTGACACATGTGCTATAAAGTCTTCACAGGAATAGTGTTTTATGTGTATTTCTTTAAACCTTGCGTTTGTAAAATCTTTGCTTTATTTAAAATACTCAGGTAAAAAAAATCCAGTCAGTGTAAATAACTGGCAGAAGTTTCACATTTCTCTGATCTCTTGTGTCACAGAGCATCTTAACTTACCTTTTTGATGAATAATTTGGTTGTTTTTGGTCTCCCACTTACACATGGCCATGATTTTAGTTTTGTGAATCAAAAAAATATTTGTGAAAGTTCCTGTATTTATGCTCATTCCACTTAAATGCCATAGAAATTAGTATGTTATCCAAACCTCCTTTTGTTAACAGCCTTTTTCCTTATAGACCGACAAAGAAAAAAACAAAAAAGCACTTAAATTAGTTTAAATCAATGGTCAAATGGCAGCTGGCTCAGTTTACCCTTGCCTTTAATATGAAAAGTTAATTATTCTCTCACAAACCCTTGGTAACGTTAATGACCTCTTGTTTGTTTCATCTTGTTTATCGGCTGTCAGAAGCAACAAAAGAGCAGATTTTTACTCTAAACTCTATTGATCGGCATCTCTTCTCATGTCACTTACTGATACAACCGTGTTTTGAAGATCTGTTGCAATTGATCTAATCCTGCTTGAGATTGCAAACACCTAAATGACTTATTCATTACTCAAGAGCTTGACTGGCGCGCAGTTTTCAGTACTAACTGATTCACATTGCCAAAAAAAAAAAAAAAAAAAAAAAAAAACAACTGGGAAACACACAAGACATTTTCAAGATGAGCGGTTTTCTGTGAGTCTTTTCATTGGAATAGCATGCATTTTGGATTTTGAAAAGGAAAAAATAGTGTTTTTCCTCAATGTGTTAATTAGTTCTTACTCATGGAGTGTGGGAAAGTAAGCGTGTCCTTTGTCGCACTCGGAGGTAATCCCATGAATATTAGCAGGCAACAGGTCCCCAGTGGTGGCACTTGAATACACCACATAGAAATTGGAGAAGAAAGCTGCACCTATCTAATTTCCTGTTGTTTGAGATAGCATTTTTCTTATTGAAAGTCATTCATAATGATACTCAACACCATCGTTCATTCTGAGACAACGAAACAAAGGCCAAGAAACTGGAAGCAAACGCGAGAGCCATCAATTCATATGCGTTCGTCCAGTGTGCTCCTGTCCTGTTGGCCTGATACCTCCCAGTGCTGCTCTCTTTACCCTTGACTTAAAATATAGACAGCCTCGTGCCCTGAAGACAAATGAGCCCCGCCTGGCACTGAATGAGAGATACCGTTTAATCTTGACCTAGGATAGCGTCTAAGTGGGTTAATTAGGGCAAAACAGCATCTCTTCCACCGGGGGGGAGATGATATGGAAAGCCAAGGGTTTACGGCAAGTGATCTACATAGTCTGCATAAGATAAAGAGAAGTGCTGCTTTGAATCAGAGGAGGGTAGTGTCGCCAAAAACTGTTCTGAAGGAAGAGTGCTGTGACTTAAAATGATATTGCTCATATAAGTACAGAGTAGTGGTATGGATCAAGAAAGGGTAAAATACTGATAATTTGAATGTTTCTTAAAGGTAATCTGATGCAAATAAGCGCTACTACAACAACGATACCACCTCAAGGAAAATTACCTGGAAAATACACTCACATTAGCTTCTGTTACCTGCTAAATGGTACAAAAACATACATTCATTTAATTTACACACCTACTAAAAATAAAATTCAATGCTGGCTAAGTGCAAAGCAAAAGTGTTGAACAGAGCAGCCACTGCAGCCGCCTGTTCAGCATAAAAAAGGGATCTGGTAGTCAGCCACAGAGCCAGCAACAAAATGACAACATAGGAGCTACAAAAAGGAGTTTATTGACCTGCTTCCAACCGCCCGCTTTTGCCTCTTTGTGTTGGTTCTTCTGGTTAAGCAGGAGTCCCATTCATTTAAATAGAGAATTTGAGAAAAGTTTGCT
Source organism: Periophthalmus modestus (assembly GCA_019594935.1). NCBI lineage: Eukaryota > Metazoa > Chordata > Actinopteri > Gobiiformes > Gobiidae > Periophthalmus > Periophthalmus modestus. The sequence goes on along the minus strand of JAIEZT010000026.1, from coordinate 8,193,958 downwards.
GCAAAAATATAATATCAATATGTTAATGAGTGTAAAATGTTCAATGTTTATGTGCACCAACATGGCTTTAAAACGACTTTGTAGTCTGAACTTATTTACAGCCAAGATTGGCAGTCCCGTGCAAAATAATACAACCCCACTGATCACTTTCAGCAATAGAGCTCCCCCTACAGCTCCTTTATCAGCTTTTCTTTGTCATTTTTTGAAATTGAAATTAGGCAGGATAATCACACATATAACATTGCCAAATATAAAAAAGAGTCAGGGTTTCACAGGAGAATTCTCTTCAGGTCACTATTTTTGCAAGGGTGGTTTTCTGCACAGAGACAGCAGGGGGAGACAACAAAACCTTCAAACATCCCACAAATACATATTCAACACAGGTACTTACAAAGATATTTAATGAGGTAAAAATGTTACTTAGTTCTGCATTAACAAAAAGACTAAAACCACCAGTAGTGGGCAATGTTATCACGAGGACAACACATATGCTTGCATCTCAACGCACTCTTCTTATTGGTCAGCCTCCATGATGTGACAGAGATTTAACCAATCGCAGTGAAGTGTGTACTCTCAAAAGAAGATGTTAGCTTTATATACCTCTCAAAGGCAATATTATTGTGATCAAATTAAAAATTGTCAAATCAATTGTCATGTGTAAAAGTGTGGGATATTTTGTAACTGTGTCTTAATATAAAATCTGTGACAATAGCAATGCTGTAACTATAACAATTATTTTAGTAGCCGATTAGTCAACGATTATCTTTTTGATTAGTGGATTATTTCTATTATTTCTATTGTGCGTTTGTAACCAAAAATATATTGAAACATCCTGAGTGAAGTCTTCCAGATACAGAATATTTGTATCTCTCTGTCTTTGCTATAAAAGGTAAGGTCTTATGACATTTTAGATATTGTCCAAATAACGATTACAATTAATATTCACGAATTTTCTGATTAATTGCTGCAGCCCTATACATCTCTGTTAGATCTGTTCTGAGGTCAACAATTCACCTGTAACTCAATTATAATCATTGTATTGAAACTGCTCAAAAACATAAATGTTTCCTCGATGCATGCTGTGTGGACGCTGACTTGTTTAGTCTTCTGGTCATCTGTTGAAGTTGCTCCGACACCATACTTAGCCAGATGGTTTGTTTTCAGCTGGAGCCAGTAGCGCGACAGATTGCAAGGACACAAAAATAACACGGACACTGTTATAAATCAGAGGTTAGTGCATGTTTCCATCCTACTGTAATGCTAATTATACCTAATACATTAGATCTCTCACATCATACTCATTAAATGTGTTTCTATTTGAAGAAAGCTGTGTTTAGGTTTTGCTTTCAGATTTAATTACACTGTAAACAGGACACAGTTAGTTTGATCTTTCTAAATATATTAAAAAAAAAATGCTGCTTTCTTCTCATATACTAGAATCAGGCCATAACAGTAAATAAAGCTTTGATGATTCTAATGAAGAACTGAACTACCACAGGTCAGCTCCAGCGCACAGCCCCGCACTTTGTATTCATCAGAAACACGCTAATGAGACTCACACGACCAATTTGAACTGAAAAAAAACTGGAGGTGGTTTTGACACGGCAACAAAAGAGCTATTTATTTTGACAGGTGAGTTGGTACTTAAGTCCACTTCAACTGAATATTTAATTAAACGAATGTCTTTATATCCACTTAACTTATAAAAACTTTTAAGAAGGTGGTGTAGTGGCTGAGTGGTTCTCACGTCTCTGTAAGGTCACAGGTTGATTCCTGTGTTGTGTGAGTCTGTTGTGGAGTGTGTGGAGAGGCATATTCTGTTGGCCATTTCCCTACAGAGGACAATAATGTACAAAAACAATGGGGTAGTTCAAATATTATTACTTTTACTTTTATCATTAATACAATGATGATGAATGAAAACCTGTGAAACCCCAAGAATCTTCTTTAGAAATGTTGAGAGTAATCACATTATTATTCCAAAGTCTTGTCCTTGCTTGTGTGTCCTATCCCTCCTGTGGGACATAACAGACTCTTCATATCCCCATTTAGCTGCACAACAACAAAGGAAAAACTATGTGTTAGTCTGATTCCATCTGAAAATTGCATGGCCATATCTGTACGGCATATTAATGGAGCCTCCTCTTGTGTTGTGCTCTTCCAGACAGACAGATTTCACAGATAAAAGCTGTTTAATAACACACTTATAATTGGTGCAATGTGTTTAACAGATCTGTATTCAAATCATTCACTTTCATTAGTCTTTGTGAGAACAATCGGAGGTGAGAAGTTGGCTGAGGTGAATCCAGAGGTGTCAAAACTTGGGGTACACAGATGTGCTCTTGAATACTTATTCAGTCATTTTTACTTTTGCAGTTTGTACAGTTGACATTCAGACATTTTGGTTAACAAGTTTTCTGTCTTAGTTTAAGCATATAGAATCATATTTGATGTCTGCAAGCAGTGATATAAATATCATTTGTGGTTTTATCAATAATCTCTGTTAAGTATTGGTACTGGAACTGAGCGTACATGGCTTGTAAACTCTAGATTTGGATCAGTCATAAAGGCTGATTGAAAATAAATAACACCCAAAGTTGCGCTAAAAGTGATATTGATTTCTGTGAAATCTGTATGAAACTGATTTAAACTTTTTGTATTTTATGACAAATTTGTTGATTTTCTAAAGGCAACATCTTTTGCTTGGCAAGTCTAGAATGTTGTCACATCTCAAGCAAGGTCCAAACATGATCATGAAATCAGATTTGTTTATTTCAGTGACACGAAGGACCTCTTTGGTCACCCATCATCGACCTCCTCAGAGGGACCTCAGAGGGACCCCACAGAGACCCCAGAGGGACTACAGCTGGACCTCAGGACAGAAACTGTTACAAGACACACAGGGACCCATAGTTGAAAAATGTGCAGAAGACCACTACTAAGACCCCCTCTCCTGACCGTACTCAGCCAATGACCTGACCTGAAGCAGAGCAGCTTGTGGTTCCGCTCATCAATCTGCAGTGCCTCACACACAGATATGTCCTCAGTGGTGATGGGAGCTGTTCAGAGTTGCAGTGGAGAAGATGACATGGAAGAGATGTCAGATATGCTTGAGTAATCAAAATGTCGACTGTGGGCCTTTTATTTTTTGAGCCAAAAACAAAACTTAATTTCGCTATATTATAGTTTGTTTATGTTTGTTTTTTTAAGCACAAACAACCTGTCAAAAATCAAACTTTTTGGCCATGAAACAGGCTACACATCATGAAATGAAATGATGCTCTGATATTAATGCACATCAGATTATAATGAAGTATATCTCTGGCTGTGATTAAAATAATCATGGCTGAACAAAACACAGTCTATGAGACCGGATAAAGCCACACTGTGCACAGAAGCTCTTCACTCCAAAAGTTCAATCTAATCACACTGAGCCTTGTACTCATTTTTGTTTCTCTGGAAGCCACTCTGACCAGCTCACACCAGATGTGAAATTAAAAACAGCCTTCATAACATTGGTTTTCAACATATCTGTAGCATAAGAAAGTTAACTGAAATTTGAGTAGACGATTTTAGACAAGAATTAACATGAATATTTTACAGTAAAAGTATTGATACATTCACTCTTGTATGTCTGATGGTCCTGGTTCTGCTGATAACAGGCTTTTGTCCATACTGAAATAACACCATAAGCCTCAGCCTCCCCCAATGAAAACTACATAGGCTGTACATACCTCAGTGCATTTGTGTATTTGAACTTCTGTAACAGCAGAGAAATGACCACATGACATAGGTGGCCGAAGAGTGGACAGAAAACACAAAATCCACATATATTAATTGAAAAGGCTGATGCGATTATACAGACGAAGGTTCACAGGTGCCCTCCCTTTTCAGTGGTAAAAGCTTATTGATCACTGAAAATGGGGCATGTATTCTGCTTTGTATGTGCGCGTTGTCCAGACTGCCCACTGCGCCTTCAAATCCATCACTATTGGCATGTGGACCTGATTACTGCAGAGACTCTGAAAGTCCATGATAAAGAAGTCTGTCCTGGCCTCTTTAGCAGCACATCACTCAATCAGCACAGAGAAACAGCACACAGCAACCAAAACAATCTTCTTTTGGCACAAAATTGATTGGCTGTACAAATATATGTTTTAAATGTTATGTGGCTGAGGGGTATGCAAATATGCTCAAATTCACTAATTCCATACAGGCATGTCTTTGAAAAGATTGATTTAGATACTACAAAATCATTTTACATGTCAATGTCAATGTCAATTGGCGCAACAGTGGCTCAGTGGTTAGACCAGACCTCCTCCAACCCGAAGATTGGAGGATTGATTCCCTGTTCTGTCATTGTGTACTTAGGCAAGACACTTCACCCACAATGGCTAATATGTAAGTGGTCTGTGCGTGAGTGATTGGTGGTGGTCAAAGGGGCTGATTACGCAGATGGGCAGCCTCCCTGGAAGGGAGGCTGCCCATCTGCGCAGGCGGCCTTCCAGTCTACTCCAGGGCAGCTGTGGCTACAATAGTAGCGCATCACCACTGAGTGTAAAGTGAATGAATAATGACTATAGTGGAGCACTTTGAGGAGCTTTGACAAGTCTGCAAAGTACATTACGTGTAAGGCATCAAAGTCACACATTTTAACCTACACATCCAACTCACAATTTGCATTTTAGAGTTATTTACAATTTAAATAAATTAGCCAGCATAGTGGCACAGTGGTAAGCGCTGCAGGCTCACTGCAAGAAGGTCCTGGGTCCTTTTTACTCTTCACTGTTTCTAACTGCAACATGTTAGGAGCCATTTGAATAACAACTTGGTTAGTTAAGGACATGAAGATGCCTTTTACAATTGAAATTATTTTTATTTTTCTTGCCATACGGTGGCAGTGTTGAATGAGGCAACTGCTCATGATGACAACATATGTAATTGTTTTGGAATTGTACCTCAACTTGATTTCTGTAGAGCCAGACAGCTCAGGTTTCAGCAGAATTTATTTGAATGTCTGTGACTGTAACAGGGAACACCTGCCTCACTGAAACAGGAAGTGATGTCACCAGTCCACAGGCATTTCTCTTCTGTTGCATTGGTACATCAGAGTGTGGCGGTTTCCAGTAACCACGAAACCTTCTTGTCAAACCTGCAGACTGAGGGAGATCCCACGCCTGAACGGCTGCCACTGATGGCTGAGAAAATAAATTTGCACTTCTCAAGACATTTACTGTAAACACAACCTGTGTTTCTTTTCAAACTAGACTGTGTTTTACATTATTTCTATTTTTTCTGTTTAAACTATGAAACCCAAGATGGACTTGTTTTATAATAACAATGCAAATTACATTTGCTGTAGCATCCTTATTCACTCTGAATGTTACCTCTGTAGCCACAGCTGCCTTGAGGCCGATTAGTGCGTATTATCTACTTATGCTTTAATGTATCCAGCAACTCTAAGCCAACATGGAAAAGCAAACTACACAGAAAATAATTTGTCCATTTTTGTCCATGAAAGACAACTTGCCTGTCATGCTGTGCTGATGGGGCCACACAGCTCAAAGTGAGAGTTTAATGCACATCATTTCTGGTAACCTCAAGTTGCCTTTGTCTTTGTACTGTCCTTTTCCTCACATTCTGTCACACTGACCTATTTGAACCTTATTTTTAGCTTTTGAGACAAATTTATTAAGACATTCTTTCTATTAAAAAGAGTATTTCAATATTCAGCAGCGCCGCATTGACATAACTGGGAGATCAAGGACAAGTCTGAGTTTAAAAAAAGGCGCATTATGAAAGACTGTAATTCACCTTGGGATGTAGTTGTGTTTTCACTCAGCGACTCGAGCATTAACCATTAGCACACAGAGACGCCATCTGCACATGCCTGCAGCACAAAACAAACACACTACAACAGGCTATTCTGAGCCAGAGTGACAATGGCCAGCTAACCCTGCTCTGGCTATAAAAGGCATATTAACATAATGACTTTTAGCTTTTTTAATTTTGCTGCTCAGTTACACAACATTAAACAACGTCCAAGTATATTATTTTCCACGCTGACGTATTATAATTAAATATTTATGCTGGAAAAATGTAAAAATAAATAAAAGTTGGTTGTCCTGGTTTGACATACCAGCATCAACCATCTGTTTGTCTCCAAAGGGCCAGCCTCCTTCTTTCTAAAATCTCTATTTCACCAAAAGAAAGTCCCATTTAAAGATTAAAGCAATCCCACTGAGAAGCAGAACAATGAGTTTTGAAATGCACCCAGATTTCTCTTCATATTTTTATTATTTTACTTGCATCGGGGGTTTGGTTCATAAGACAATGGAGGATTGACTATAATTTATCCTAAACAAATGCCATTATTCTATGCACTGGTATTCAAGTTGCATTTAAATGTCACAGGAAGTTACAGGCTGCAGACGGTCAGCAGTATTGTAGCCCACTTCCTATTATGGCCACGCAAGATTCTTTACATCAGATGCCACTGTTGATAACGAAAGCTCAGAACAGACTAAATTAGGTCACTCTACATTACAACTTGCAACATGTAGTGGTGTTTATTTTTAAAATTTTAATAATTGACACTATACTTAAGAGTCATATTTTAATTATATTCAAACCTCTCCAAAGCAACTATAGCAATATTATCAATTTTTGTCCCATCTTCCACCTCCCACATACATCTAACTATTTGCAACAGCTTTTTGGTCCAAGTTTTACAGTTCTGTTCGTTAGGGGGACAGTTGAAGAAGGTGATAATTGAAGTGGTAAATGGGGAATATAATATTTAATTGATCTAATGAAAACAGCTAATGGTGGCTTGCATAGTGGCAATAGCGGTCCTGGCTCGGTGGGAGAGTATTGATTTAGCAGCTTCTCTCATTTGGTGTGTTGACAGAAAGCAAATACATACAGCAAAGTAAAAATGACGGCTATTACATTTGGTTTAGTGATTGTGCACTTTGCTGTTTACCTGGAGGGCCATTAGACTGCAGCTCTGATCACAGCATAGGCCTTCATTTGGACAAAGTCAATTAGTTTTGAATTTTTTATGCACCTGTTGTTCAGCGTTTGTGTGTTAAGATTTTTTTTGTGTGTGTGAATGTTGGCCAGGAACCACAACCTCATTCTTTTTCCAAACATGATTCTTCATAACATTTCTCTTTTACACTGTTGCTGTTGCTACATTCTCACATTGATATTGTAGCCTGTTCACTCCTGCCTATAGCATTACTTTTATCACTACAACCCAATAGCTTTTCAACTTGTTTGGATGGCCTCTAGGATTAAAGGGGACATGCCATGTAAAAGCATCACTTTTCATCATGTTATAAAGCTGTTTCCCTCATCATTACCTAACCCAAAGTTGTATTTATTGATTCATTCATGTCTGATTCATTCATGTCTGCATTCGAGGCTTAAGTGCTCAGAAAATTCTTGTTTTCACGTATCCCCAGTCCCCGCCCAAGCCCTGTACTTAGCTGTAATTTTTTTTAACAATTGTCTCTGCATAACAGTGGCCAGCTCCAAATGCAGAGGGAAAAACGTCACCGGGAGAACTCTCTTGTGTGTTTACAAAGCTATGTCTTTGTGTGCGCGCGACTAATCCTAATGCTAACATTAATTTTCGGACCCTAATAAATATTTAATAATGCCACTGACCTGAAATAATCTACCCCTAAAAACAATGGGTAGTCCTTACAACAAATTAAATGTTGTTGCTATGTTACATTTATTGTTTAATGAAGAAGTTAGCATTAGCATTGACACATATAAGACGTCCTTTTGTAAAAACAGAAGAGTCCTCTAGTGAAGTTTTCCTCGCATGTGTAAAGTCTTTAGCATGTGACATCCACCTGCATGTCCCTGTCCACTGTCTGATCTGTCTGGGTTGAGTAATTTTAAAGCGACTCTGCATAAACCTCATAAGATATATTACCTGGAATAGCGAGCTGACTGTCCCTGTGCCTGGGACCACAGAGAGGCAATTAGAAGTCATACATGAGGGGTTTTAAACTTGGTCTCATTCTGCATTTTGATTAAAATATGTGTCTATTTACCATGAGAACTAAAATACCAAAAACTATTAACATTTAGCCATAATGTGTTTTAAATAAATCAATTTTACAATTCAGCAAAAAGCAGTATGTGAGGCTGAACATTTTGTACCTTTTATCTGGGGCATAGATAGTTCTGTTAGAATGTTTTATGAAATTTGAATCATAAAGCTGCACTGAAGACATGACCTGGACCTCATTGTCAGTCATTAGGGCCGTCACTTGTCTCCATTTGTTTCCTTATGGGACCTTAATTCCCCCTGGCTCCATCGGTTTTGTCGTGCTGAGTGTGTCTTTCTGCCACCATTAAATTGCTGGTGGCTGTGATCGAGTTGGGCCTGGACACACTTTTAATTATTCATTACTTTTCATCCTCGAAATCTGCAGAGCCTGGCCGCACGGAGAAAAGGATGCAAAGTGAATTCAGTTTGTTTTTCATTTGTTTTATGTAAGTCGCTACTGTGGGTACATTTACATGGCAAGAAAAAATCAGATGAGAGTAATCCGAACCAGATTATAAATGTGATTATTGCTGTGTTTTTAGATTGCCAACGAGAAAATTTAGAAAAACTCCTAGTGACCACAGTCCTCTAATAATAGGTTTTTAGAATACTGGTGTATTT
>JAIEZT010000026.1:8143616-8185166 GCA_019594935.1 Periophthalmus modestus | reverse complement strand
TTGTTGGCGAGGCAATGTTGGGATTATAAAGCAGAATCAAAAGGAAACTAAAGTACAAAGACTGCTAAATCTCTGTACATTAAATACAGCTGCCACTGCAATCAGCACCATAACGCCTGGCTACTTGTACTTTACATGTATTTTTAGTAATGTCAATGACTGTTATCGTTGCCATAGTAAGTCTTGTTAATTTTCACATCTGGCAGCGCATTCCTAGCATGTACTGTTTTCAAAGTCACTCAGGAGTCATAGAAATAAGATGTCAGAGGTGTATAGAGGAGCTTTGCACAAAATAATCCTACAGTGAGTATAGAAAATTTGTATAAAATTGCAATGAATTGGAGTAACCTTGAAGAATGAACAGTGAGTGAAAGAAGAACCTTGATGAATCTTTAAAACTGCCCAGTTTTATACATAAAATCTTCATTGGCATCTTGTGTTTTTCTCCAAGTTTACCCCGTATTTATTATCTACCAAAGGATAAAATCTCCTCTCTGGCCACTTCTCTTTTATAATGAGGCTAAAGGACATGCTGTCAGGCTGAAAACAACATCAAAGTCTGGCAGTATGCACCTTGCTCTTTACACAGACATCAGATATTTTTTTTTCAATTCTTGTCCTTGTACCGTGGAAAATATGTCATCCATTTCAAGTTTAAATGTACCCTTAAGACAGGAAAAGCTGTACTCATTTGTACTTCAACATTAAACTTGTTTTGTCATGTTGCAGACACTTAAACATAGTTTATAAAAGAATAGGTAATTGTGACGAATTAGTGCAATGACAGCTATAACTGTTCACCATGTAGGAGCAGCAAGTCTCCAATTTACTCTTCTGATACGTCTTTGACACATGACTTTTGTGTTTGACTAACTTTTCTGGTGAAGGGTTCATACCTGCCTGTCTCCATGAAGATGCTATTGCTTTGTCTGGAATGTTCCACAGTATGGGATTAAACCTATCCCCACAGAGACAGCATGTTGAGGTTAAGTTACAGGTCAGATTTGTGGGGAGGCGAGTCTACTCACAGCAAGAAATGTTGTTTTTTGGGTGTTTTTTTTTTTTTTTTTTGCAATAAAGCGTTCTTGCTTTGAATGCCCAACTGTGGAACATCCTTTAAATACTTATATTTAAAGCAACTTAACAATGTCCTTGCACTGTGAAAATATGTTTGTGTGTTTAAAGACCACACAAACTTACATGAGCCTCTTGCAGTTCACCTCTGTTCTTTATTTAACAGTGAATAAAGCTGAGTGTTATTCCCAGCTGGGGTAGACTAGTGTCAGTCACAGACATGTTTGTTGCCTTGGCACCGTCCTCCGCTCTGCCCCTTGAATCCCAAACAGCTCCTCTGCTTATCCCCTTATTTCTCCCACATTAACATGCCTTTTCTTTGAAGCAGTTTGGGGGTTGGCCTCTTTGTTATGACGGAGGCAGCGACAGATGTGCAAATGCAGCGCTTAGGACTGGAGTGTGATGCAGGTCAGTGAATATTTACTTCAGCCTGTGATGCTGAAACAATCGTGTCAACTGAGACCAGGTCCCCCGCCTCGACATCAGAAGGAGTATACTACTGCAACACTTTTAGCATATGAAAAATAGACTTGCATCACTTGATTTGTTAAAATAGCTCAAAGGTTTTCTGGCGAGGAAAGAAATCTACAATCTAGCATACAGATTTTTGGCAATGACAGGCAATGACTTTTGATGTCAAAGGCACAAGTTTGAAACCTACAAAACTATGTGCCCTTTTTCCATCCAAATGTTTGTTGCTTGTCTCACCTTTTGGCGATTGTCATTTTCAATATCTCCACCTTCCAACATAAAGCATTTCAAAGATTTCAATGATGGAAACATTCTTCTGCGTCAGAGATCACCATGACAACCATTTGGCCCTAAAGCATACACAGAAACTTTTTTCTTCAACAAGATCCAACTCCAAAGTCAAATACTGAAGATTTTTAGTCCAACTTCTTTGACAGGCAAAGGAAAAACAGAAGTTGTTTCTTATTTGGACAGAAATGCTGTGTTGTTGCTTCAGCGTAGCGGCATCAGACACTGAGGACGACTGAAAATATAACTACACAAGCATATTGTTTGGCTCAGAAAAATAAAGATTTGGAAATTTGACAAAGGAAAATATAAAATTCTCATAAGATACAAAGCAGTTTTGCAGTTTGAGTAGTCACAATTAGCAAATGAAATAAAGACTGTGGTTAATTACTTACATATTTAATTTTCTCTACAAACAACAAAATAATATAATAATAAATATCTGTATGCTCCTGTAAACCTGCACAACAATCTCCACAAACATATTTTGAAATGAGTTTCTTGCATTACCACTGCATATTTCAGCCTTCACTCAAATGTTAACCCACAACATGTGAACTTTGAAAAATGTTTTTTCTAATTGGCATTGCAAGCCTATCAGAAAAACCCCAAAAACAAACAAAAAAATATGAATGATATTTCCAGATTTGTCCAGCCCTTCGAGACTCCAACCAAATAAATACGATTATTTAAAGTACAGTACAGCAATTTGTCTCTTGTATAAGAAAAATCGTTATAACAACCATTAGGTCAAGCAGCAGGTAAATAGGTTATGTTCACACTCTTATTAGCTGTTTATAATGGCTTAAAGTGATGACAACATTAGACTGTTGCCATAGCAATAGACAACAATATATGCAATAAAGGTCAAAAGTCCTCAAAACGGAAAACTGAAACCCACGAATAGATTCACTTATAGAAAGTAAACGCATCCAGAAGTCTGTTCATTTTGCATTTAAGTGTTAGAAATCTGCTTTCTCAATCTTCCAATGAGAACAGGAAAGAGAAATATGTAATGGTGTACTTTACTTTATTCCTAATAGAAAAAGACTGTGTACGTGAATTATTTTGTAAATCGTCTTAATACTTTGCTCAGGTCTGTTTCACAATATCGTTCTGAAGATTTTTCATTCATCTTCTGTAGTTTTTTTTCACTTTCAATATATCGTTGCACCAAAGACAGGTAACTAGCACAGAAGCTGTTCATTTTAGTGAAATTTATGCAAACTTCACTGTGCTGTGTGTCTGCATTATGAGAACAGACGCCTGGATGTTGTGTCATAGTTTTGTCAATTTAAATCTAACTGAAAATATCTGGATCTGTTATTACTGTATATGATTAACCTGATTGTTGAGTGAATCTATCTGTCTAAACATCTTTAAAGGGCACACACCATTAACAGTTTTCTATGGCTCCCGTGTGTCTTTTATACATCACTATAAAGCAGGGGTGTCAAATCCATTTTCACAGAGTGCCATAACCGCAAAATGGCTGCTCTCAAAGGTCCAGATGTAAAATAAATCTAACTACTTTTTAACTTGTTAATTAACTGTTTCTGTATTTATTACTTATTCAAGTTACAAATATTGTATATACATTTGTCTAGATGTAAAAATATGGCTGTGTAACTGCGTATCTCCTGATAAAATGACATTTTAAGACCATCATACCTTTTAATTTACCCTGTCGAGGGCCACATAAAATAATGTGGAGGGCCACATTTGGCCCGCAGGCCTTGAGTTTGACACATGTGCTATAAAGTCTTCACAGGAATAGTGTTTTATGTGTATTTCTTTAACCTTGCGTTTGTAAAATCTTTGCTTTTATTAAAAATACTCAGGTAAAAAAAATCCAGTCAGTGTAAATAACTGGCAGAAGTTTCACATTTCTCTGATCTCTTGTGTCACAGAGCATCTTAACTTACCTTTTGATGAATAATTTGGTTGTTTTTGGTCTCCCACTTACACATGGCCATGATTTTAGTTTTGTGAATCAAAAAATATTTGTGTGAAAGTTCCTGTATTTATGCTCATTCCACTTTAAATGCCATAGAAATTAGTATGTTATCCAAACCTCCTTTTGTTAACAGCCTTTTTCCTTATAGACCGACAAAGAAAAAACAAAAGCACTTAAATTAGTTTAAATCAATGGTCAAATGGCAGCTGGCTCAGTTTACCCTTGCCTTTAATATGAAAAGTTAATTATTCTCACAAACCCTTGGTAACGTTAATGACCTCTTGTTTGTTTCATCTTGTTTATCGGCTGTCAGAAGCAACAAAGAGCAGATTTTTACTCTAAAACTCTATTGATCGGCCATCTCTTCTCATGTCACTTACTGATACAACCGTGTGTTTTGAAGATCTGTTGCAATTGATCTAATCCTGCTTGAGATTGCAAACACCTAAATGACTTATTCATTACTCAAGAGCTTGACTGGCGCGCGCAGTTTTCAAGTACTAACTGATTCACATTGCCAAAAAAAAAAAAAAAAAAAAAAATCACTGGGAAACACACAAGACATTTTCAAGATGAGCGGTTTTCTGTGAGTCTTTTCATTGGAATAGCATGCATTTTGGATTTTGAAAAGGAAAAATAGTGTTTTTCCTCAATGTTAATTAGTTCTTACTCATGGAGTGTGGGAAAGTAAGCGTGTCCTTTGTCGCACTCGGAGGTAATCCCATGAATATTAGCAGGCAACAGGTCCCCAGTGGTGGCACTTGAATACACCACATAGAAATTGGAGAAGAAAGCTGCACCTATCTAATTTCCTGTTGTTTGAGATAGCATTTTTCTTATTGAAAGTCATTCATAATGATACTCAACACCATCGTTCATTCTGAGACAACGAAACAAAAGGCCAAGAAACTGGAAGCAAACGCGAGAGCCATCAATTCATATGCGTTCGTCCAGTGTGCTCCTGTCCTGTTGGCCTGATACCTCCCAGTGCTGCTCTCTTTACCCTTGACTTAAAATATAGACAGCCTCGTGCCCTGAAGACAAATGAGCCCCGCCTGGCACTGAATGAGAGATACCGTTTAATCTTGACCTAGGATAGCGTCTAAGTGGGTTAATTAGGGCAAAACAGCATCTCTTCCACGGGGGGGAGATGATATGGAAAGCCAAGGGTTTACGGCAAGTGATCTACATAGTCTGCATAAGATAAAGAGAAGTGCTGCTTTGAATCAGAGGAGGGTAGTGTCGCGCAAAAACTGTTCTGAAGGAAGAGTGCTGTGACTTAAAATGATATTGCTCATATAAAGTACAGAGTAGTGGTATGGATCAAGAAAGGGTAAAATACTGATAATTTGAATGTTTCTTAAAGGTAATCTGATGCAAATAAGCGCTACTACAACAACGATACCACCTCAAGGAAAATTACCTGGAGAAAATACACTCACATTAGCTTCTGTTACCTGCTAAATGGTACAAAAACATACATTCATTTAATTTACACACCTACTAAAAATAAAATTCAATGCTGGCTAAGTGCAAAGCAAAAGTGTTGAACAGAGCAGCCACTGCAGCCGCCTGTTCAGCATAAAAAAGGGATCTGGTAGTCAGCCACAGAGCCAGCAACAAATGACAACATAGGAGCTACAAAAAGGAGTTTATTGACCTGCTTCCAACCGCCCGCTTTTGCCTCTTTGTGTTGGTTCTTCTGGTTAAGCAGGAGTCCCATTCATTTAAATAGAGAATTTGAGAAAAGTTTGCTGCAAAAATATAATATCAATATGTTAATGAGTGTAAAATGCTCAATGTTTATGTGCACCAACATGGACTTTGTAGTCTGAACTTATTTACAGCCAAGATTGGCAGTCCCGTGCAAAATAATACAACCCCACTGATCACTTTCAGCATAGAGCTCCCCCTACAGCTCCTTTATCAGCTTTTCTTTGTCATTTTTTGAAATTGAAATTAGGCAGGATAATCACACATATAACATTGCCGAAATATAAAAAGAGTCAGGTTTCACAGGAGAATTCTCTTCAGGTCACTATTTTTGCAAGGGTGGTTTTCTGCACAGAGACAGCAGGGGGAGACAACAAAACCTTCAAACATCCCACAAATACATATTCAACACAGGTACTTACAAAGATATTTAATAAGGTAAAAATGTTACTTAGTTCTGCATTAACAAAAAGACTAAAACCATCAGTAGTGGGCAATGTTATCACGAGGACAACTTGCTTGCATCTCAACGCACTCTTCTTATTGGTCAGCCTCCATGATGTGACAGAGATTTAACCAATCGCAGTGAAGTGTGTACTCTCAAAAGAAGATGTTAGCTTTATATACCTCTCAAAGGCAATATTATTGTGATCAAATTAAAAATTGTCAAATCAATTGTCATGTGTAAAAGTGTGGGATATTTTTGTAACTGTGTTAATATAAAATCTGTGACAATAGCAATGCTGTAACTATAACAATTATTTTAGTAGCCGATTAGTCAACGATTATCTTTTTGATTAGTGGATTATTTCTATTATTTCTATTGTGCGTTTGTAACCAAAAATATTTGAAACATCCTGAGTGAAGTCTTCCAGATAGAGAATATTTGTATCTCTCTGTCTTTGCTATAAAAGGTAAGGTCTTATGACATTTTAGATATTGTCCAGATAACGATTACAATTAATATTCACGAATTTTCTGATTAATTGCTGCAGCCCTATACATCTCTGTTAGATCTGTTCTGAGGTCAACAATTCACCTGTAACTCAATTATAATCATTGTATTGAAACTGCTCAAACATAAATGTTTCCTCGATGCATGCTGTGTGGACGCTGACTTGTTTAGTCTTCTGGTCATCTGTTGAAGTTGCTCCGACACCATACTTAGCCAGATGGTTTGTTTTCAGCTGGAGCCAGTAGCGACAGATTGCAAGGACACAAAAATAACACGGACACTGTTTATAATCAGAGGTTAGTGCATGTTTCCATCCTACTGTAATGCTAATTATACCTAATACATTAGATCTCTCACATCATACTCATTAAATGTGTTTCTATTTGAAGAAAGCTGTGTTTAGGTTTTGCTTTCAGATTTAATTACACTGTAAACAGGACACAGTTAGTTTGATCTTTCTAAATATATTAAAAAAAAATGCTTTCTTCTCATATACTAGAATCAGGCCATAACAGTAAATAAAGCTTTGATGATTCTAATGAAGAACTAAACTACCACAGGTCAGCTCCAGCGCACAGCCCCGCACTTTGTATTCATCAGAAACACGCTAATGAGACTCACACGACCAATTTGAACTGAAAAAACTGGAGGTGGTTCTGACACGGCAACAAAAGAGCTATTTATTTTGACAGGTGAGTTGGTACTTAAGTCCACTTCAACTGAATATTTAATTTAAACGAATGTCTTTATATCCACTTAACTTATAAAAACTTTAAGAAGGTGGTGTAGTGGCTGAGTAGTTCTCACGTCTCTGTAAGGTCACAGGTTTGATTCCTGTGTTGTGTGAGTCTGTTGTGGAGTGTGTGGAGAGGCATATTCTGTTGGCCATTTCCCTACAGAGGACAATAATGTACAAAAACAATGGGGTAGTTCAAATATTATTACTTTTACTTTTATCATTAATACAATGATGATGAATGAAATCTGTGAAACCCCAAGAATCTTCTTTAGAAATGTTGAGAGTAATCACATTATTATTCCAAAGTCTTGTCCTTGCTTGTGTGTCCTATCCCTCCTGTGGGACATAACAGACTCTTCATATCCCCATTTAGCTGCACAACAACAAAGGAAAAACTATGTGTTAGTCTGATTCCATCTGAAAATTGCATGGCCATATCTGTACGGCATATTAATGGAGCCTCCTCTTGTGTTGTGCTCTTCCAGACAGACAGATTTCACAGATAAAAGCTGTTTAATAACACACTTATAATTGGTGCAATGTGTTTAACATATCTGTATTCAAATCATTCACTTTCATTAGTCTTTGTGAGAACAATCGGAGGTGAGAGTTGGCTGAGGTGAATCCAGAGGTGTCAAAACTTGGGGTACACAGATGTGCTCTTGAATATTTATTCAGTCATTTTTACTTTTGCAGTTTGTACAGTTGACATTCAGACATTTTTGTTTAACAAGTTTTCTGTCTTAGTTTAAGCATATAGAATCATATTTGATGTCTGCAAGCAGTGATATAAATATCATTTGTGGTTTTATCAATAATCTCTGTTAAGTATTGGTACTGGAACTGAGCGTGCAAACATGGCTTGTAAACTCTAGATTTGGATCAGTCATAAAGGCTGATTGAAAATAAATAACACCAAAGTTGTGCTAAAAGTGATATTGATTTCTGTGAAATCTGTATGAAACTGATTTAAACTTTTTGTATTTTATGACAAATTTTGTTTGATTTTCTAAAGGCAACATCTTTTGCTTGGCAAGTTTAGAATGTTGTCACATCTCAAGCAAGGTCCAAACATGATCATGAAATCAGATTTGTTTATTTCAGTGACACGAAGGACCTCTTTGGTCACCCATCATCGACCTCCTCAGAGGGACCTCAGAGGGACCCCACAGAGACCCCAGAGGGACTACAGCTGGACCTCAGGACAGAAACTGTTACAAGACACACAGGGACCCATAGTGAAAAAAAAAAAAAAAAAAAAACAACGTGCAGAAGACCACTACTAAGACTCCCCTCTCCTGACCGTACTCAGCCAATGACCTGACCTGAAGCAGAGCAGCTTGTGGTTCCGCTCATCAATCTGCAGTGCCTCACACACAGATATGTCCTCAGTGGTGATGGGAGCTGTTCAGAGTTGCAGTGGAGAAGATGACATGGAAGAGATGTCAGATATGCTTGAGTAATCAAAATGTCGACTGTGGGCCTTTTATTTTTTGAGCCAAAAACAAAACTTAATTTCGCTATATTATAGTTTGTTTATGTTTGTTTTTTTAAGCACAAACAACCTGTCAAAAAATCAAACTTTTGGCCATGAAACAGGCTACACATCATGAACTGAAATGATGCTCTGATATTAATGCACATCAGATTATAATGAAGTATATCTCTGGCTGTGATTAAAATAATCATGGCTGAACAAACACACAGTCTATGAGACCGGATAAAGCCACACTGTGCACAGAAGCTCTTCACTCCAAAAGTTCAATCTAATCACACTGAGCCTTGTACTCATTTTTGTTTCTCTGGAAGCCACTCTGACCAGCTCACCAGATGTGAAATTAAAAACAGCCTTCATAACATTGGTTTTCAACATATCTGTAGCATAAGAAAGTTAACTGAAATTTGAGTAGACGATTTTAGACAAGAATTAACATGAATATTTTTACAGTAAAAGTATTGATACATTCACTCTTGTATGTCTGATGGTCCTGGTTCTGCTGATAACAGGCTTTTGTCCATACTGAAATAACACCATAAGCCTCAGCCTCCCCCAATGAAAACTACATAGGCTGTACATATCTCAGTGCATTTGTGTATTTGAACTTCTGTAACAGCAGAGAAATGACCACATGACATAGGTGGCCGAAGAGTGGACAGAAAACACAAAATCCACATATATTAATTGAAAAGGCTGATGCGATTATACAGACGAAGGTTCACAGGTGCCCTCCCTTTTCAGTGGTAAAAGCTTATTGATCACTGAAAATGGGGCATGTATTCTGCTTTGTATGTGCGCGTTGTCCAGACTGCCCACTGCGCCTTCAAATCCATCACTATTGGCATGTGGACCTGATTACTGCAGAGACTCTGAAAGTCCATGATAAAGAAGTCTGTCCTGGCCTCTTTAGCAGCACATCACTCAATCAGCACAGAGAAACAGCACACAGCACCCAAAACATCTTCTTTTGGCACAAAATTGATTGGCTGTACAAATATATGTTTTAAATGTTATGTGGCTGAGGGGTATGCAAATATGCTCAAATTCACAAATTCCATACAGGCATGTCTTTGAAAAGATTGATTTAGATACTACAAAATCATTTTACATGTCAATGTCAATGTCAATTGGCGCAACAGTGGCTCAGTGGTTAGACCAGACCTCCTCAACCCGAAGATTGGAGGATTGATTCCCTGTTCTGTCATTGTGTACTTAGGCAAGACACTTCACCCACAATGGCTAATATGTAAGTGGTCTGTGCGTGAGTGATTGGTGGTGGTCAAAGGGGCTGATTACGCAGATGGGCAGCCTCCCTGGAAGGGAGGCTGCCCATCTGCGCAGGCGGCCTTCCAGTCTACCCCAGGGCAGCTGTGGCTACAATAGTAGCGCATCACCACTGAGTGTAAAGTGAATGAATAATGACTATAGTGGAGCACTTTGAGGAGCTTTGACAAGTCTGCAAAGCACATTACGTGTAAGGCATCAAAGTCACACATTTTAACCTACACATCCAACTCACAATTTGCATTTTAGAGTTATTTACAATTTAAATAAATTAGCCAGCATAGTGGCACAGTGGTAAGCGCTGCAGGCTCACTGCAAGAAGGTCCTGGGTCCTTTTTACTCTTCACTGTTTCTAACTGCAACATGTTAGGAGCCATTTGAATAACAACTTGGTTAGTTAAGGACATGAAGATGCCTTTTACAATTGAAATTATTTTTATTTTTCTTGCCATACGGTGGCAGTGTTGAATGAGGCAACTGCTCATGATGACAACATATGTAATTGTTTTGGAATTGTACCTCAACTTGATTTCTGTAGAGCCAGACAGCTCAGTTTCAGCAGAATTTATTTGAATGTCTGTGACTGTAACAGGGAACACCTGCCTCACTGAAACAGGAAGTGATCTCACCAGTCCACAGGCATTTCTCTTCTGTTGCATTGGTACATCAGAGTGTGGCGGTTTCCAGTAACCACGAAACCTTCTTGTCAAACCTGCAGACTGAGGGAGATCCCACGCCTGAACGGCTGCCACTGATGGCTGAGAAAATAAATTTGCACTTCTCAAGACATTTACTGTAAACACAACCTGTGTTTCTTTTCAAACTAGACTGTGTTTTACATTATTTCTATTTTTTCTGTTTAAACTATGAAACCCAAGATGGACTTGTTTTATAATAACAATGCAAATTACATTTGCTGTAGCATCCTTATTCACTCTGAATGTTACCTCTGTAGCCACAGCTGCCTTGAGGCCGATTAGTGCGTATTATCTACTTATGCTTTAATGTATCCAGCAACTCTAAGCCAACATGGAAAAGCAAACTACACAGAAAATAATTTGTCTATTTTTGTCCATGAAAGACAACTTGCCTGTCATGCTGTGCTGATGGGGCCACACAGCTCAAAGTGAGAGTTTAATGCACATCATTTCTGGTAACCTCAAGTTGCCTTTGTCTTTGTACTGTCCTTTTTCCTCACATTCTGTCACACTGACCTATTTGAACCTTATTTTTAGCTTTTGAGACAAATTTATTAAGACATTCTTTCTATTAAAAAGAGTATTTCAATATTCAGCAGCGCCGCATTGACATAACTGGGAGATCAAGGACAAGTCTGAGTTTAAAAAGGCGCATTATGAAAGACTGTAATTCACCTTGGGATGTAGTTGTGTTTTCACTCAGCGACTCGAGCATTAACCATTAGCACAGAGACGCCATCTGCACATGCCTGCAGCACAAAACAACACACTACAACAGGCTATTCTGAGCCAGAGTGACAATGGCCAGCTAACCCTGCTCTGGCTATAAAAGGCATATTAACATAATGACTTTTAGCTTTTTTAATTTTGCTGCTCAGTTACACAACATTAAACAACGTCCAAGTATATTATTTTCCACGCTGACGTATTATAATTAATATTTATGCTGGAAAAATGTAAAAATAAATAAAAGTTGGTTGTCCTGGTTTGACATACCAGCATCAACCATCTGTTTGTCTCCAAAGGGCCAGCCTCCTTCTTTCTAAAATCTCTATTTCACCAAAGAAAGTCCCATTTAAAGATTAAAGCAATCCCACTGAGAAGCAGCAGAACAATGAGTTTTGAAATGCACCCAGATTTCTCTTCATATTTTTATTATTTTACTTGCATCGGGGGTTTGGTTCATAAGACAATGGAGGATTGACTATAATTTATCCTAAACAAATGCCATTATTCTATGCACTGGTATTCAAGTTGCATTTAAATGTCACAGGAAGTTACAGGCTGCAGACGGTCAGCAGTATTGTAGCCCACTTCCTATTATGGCCACGCAAGATTCTTTACATCAGATGCCACTGTTGATAACGAAAGCTCAGAACAGACTAAATTAGGTCACTCTACATTACAACTTGCAACATGTAGTGGTGTTTATTTTTAAAATTTTAATAATTGACACTATACTTAAGAGTCATATTTTTTAATTATATTCAAACCTCTCCAAAGCAACTATAGCAATATTATCAATTTTTGTCCCATCTTCCACCTCCACATACATCTAACTATTTGCAACAGCTTTTGGTCCAAAGTTTACAGTTCTGTTCGTTAGGGGGACAGTTGAAGAAGGTGATAATTGAAGTGGTAAATGGGGAATATAATATTTAATTGATCTAATGAAAACAGCTAATGGTGGCTTGCATAGTGGCAATAGCGGTCCTGGCTCGGTGGGAGAGTATTGATTTAGCAGCTTCTCTCATTTGGTGTGTTGACAGAAAGCAAATACATACAGCAAAGTTAAATGACGGCTATTACATTTGGTTTAGTGATTGTGCACTTTGCTGTTTACCTGGAGGGCCATTAGACTGCAGCTCTGATCACAGCATAGGCCTTCATTTGGACAAAGTCAATTAGTTTTGAATTTTTTATGCACCTGTTGTTCAGCGTTTGTGTGTTAAGATTTTTTTTGTGTGTGAATGTTGGCCAGGAACCACAACCTCATTCTTTTTCCAAACATGATTCTTCATAACATTTCTCTTTTACACTGTTGCTGTTGCTACACTCTCACATTGATATTGTAGCCTGTTCACTCTGCCTTATAGCATTACTTTTATCACTACAACCCAATAGCTTTTCAACTTGTTTGGATGGCCTCTAGGATTAAAGGGGAAATGCCATGTAAAAACATCACTTTTCATCATGTTATAAAGCTGTTCCCTCATCATTACCTAACCCAAAGTTGTATTTTTATTGATTCATTCATGTCTGATTCATTCATGTCTGCTTCGAGGCGAGGCTTCAGAAAATTCTTGTTTTCACGTATCCCCTATCCCCGCCCAAGCCCTGTACTTAGCTGTAATTTTTTTTAACAATTGTCTCTGCATAACAGTGGCCAGCTCCAAATACAGAGAAAACGTCACCGGAGAACTCTTGTGTGTTTACAAAGCTATGTCTTTGTGTGCCGCGACTAATCCTAATGCTAACATTAATTTTCGGACCCTAATAAATATTTAAATAACGCCACTGACTGAAATAATCTACCCCTAAAAACAATGGGTAGTCCTTACAACAAATTAAATGTTGTTGCTATGTTACATTTATTGTTTAATTGAAGTTAGCATTAGCATTGACACATAAAGACGTCCTTTTGTAAAAACAGAAGAGTCCTCTAGTGAAGTTTTCCTCGCATGTGTAAAGTCTTTAGCATGTGACATCCACCTGCATGTCCCTGTCCACTGTCTGATCTGTCTGGGTTGAGTAATTTTAAAGCGACTCTGCATAAACCTCATAGATATTACACCTGGAATAGTCGAGCTGACTGTCCCTGTGCCTGGGACCACAGAGGCAATTAGAAGTCATACATGAGGGGTTTTAAACTTGGCTCATTCTGCATTTTGATTAAATATGTGTCTATTTACCATGAGAACTAAAATACCAAAACTATTAACATTTTAGCCATAATGTGTTTTAATAAATCAATTTTACAATTCAGCAAAAGCAGTATGTGAGCTGAACATTTTTACCTTGTATCTGGGGGCATAGATAGTTCTGTTAGAATGTTTATGAAATTTGAAATAAAGCTGCACTGAAACAGACCTGGACCTCAGTGTCAGTCATTAAGGCCTCACTTGTCTCCATTTGTTTCCTTATGGGACCTTATTCCCCCTGGCTCCATCGGTGTCGTGCTGAGTTTGTCTTTGCCCATTAAAGTGCTGGTGCTGTGATCGAGTTGGGCCTGGACACACTTTTATTATTCATTACTTTTTCATCCTCGAAATCTGCAGAGCCTGGCCGCACGGAGGCTGCAAAAGTGAATCAGTTTGTTTTTCATTTGTTTTATGTAAGTCCTACTGTGGGTACATTTACATGGCAAGAAAAAATCAGATGAGAGTAATCAGAACCAGATTATAAAATGTGATTATTGCTGTGTTTTTAGATTGCCAAAGAGAAATTTTATGAAAAACTCCTAGTGACACATGTCCTCTAATAAATAGATTTTTAGAATAACTGGTGTATTTTTTAAAACAAAGTTCAATTTATTTCAAAACAACCCTTTCAATCTTTAACATTTTCTCTTTCGATTTTGTCTTTGCCACATCCTTTTGCCCCGATTTACATAATGATGAGATTAGATCTTATTGTGCATGTTACAGTCATTGACTCAGTATTAGATAGTGCTGACCTCTTTATGTTTCTAACCCTGTACATAACAAAACAATAAACAGTAGTTTTACATTTCTTAACCGGATATTCAGTGGTGAGGGGGTTTCTGTCTCTGAAGCGAGTGTTAACCCACACGTTACATACAGGAAGTAAAGGTAAAGGAAATCAGACGCATGCTGTGTTTATAAAAAGTGCCCCATTTGTGGCCTATAGAGAGTCATTCAACCCAGAGACTGAAATCAGCATGGAGACACTACTTTTTCTATTTCCTCAATTCAACTACATGGCCCCAAAGGAGGAAGCCTATTTCAAAACGCTTGGGCCACAAGACTTTCTGCCAGTGACAATGAAGGAAGAGTGTGGCAGGTCAGTATTACTGTATTTTTTGATTAGAGGTTGTTGTTTTGTTGTTTGTTTTTTCCCATACACTGCACTTACACTTACACTGCAGTTTTTACCATTGTTTAAAAATCTCAAAACATCAGTGATCAGTTTCAAAGCTTGAACCTAACTGTTGCTGTATTCTAGCTTATTCAAAATATACTACGGCAACTACAGCTAATGCTAATGTGTAAATATTTGATAGTTTGAAGAATTGTATATGACAATAGCGTTTAAAGATTTAATTAGCACTGTGTATGTATGTATTTTTGTATCATTTGGTGAAGACAGCGTTCAATGCATTTTTCTTGCAGACATAAAGACAAGGAGCGAAAGAGCAGACTCAGCCTTTTCCTCACCAAGTCCGGCTCTCATGAGAATGTCAGTCCTCATAAGAAAACCAATACGCCATCCAGAAAGTAAGAGCCATTTATTTTGTATAGTGTCTAGTTTTTTTTATTCATATATAACCTTGCTGTACTTGAGTCCATGAGTCAGCTCACACTCAAATAAAGATCTGGATTTTATATTGAAGTAAATGCCAAAACATTATAACTGTATATTTAGAATGGAGTTGACCTTATCTCTGACTTTTTTCCAGCATCTCAGCAGAAGCCGCTTTGAAATGGAGTGACTGCTTTGAAGAAGTTATGAAGGACTCAGGTTAGATTAACGCAGTATATTGGTTGTGTCGAGATCATTTCTGTGCACTTCGTATCTGAATGATGTGCTTTAGAGATAAGATAAGTTGTGCTAAAAGTTGTCTGGGTTTCACTTCACATTTTTATGGTTGCTGTTGCCGAATGAGTAAAAGAGAAACTGGGCAACTTCCTCATAGTCTCACTTAAGAGTTACTTTGAAAGTCTTCGGTGTGTCCTCGTTTAAGAAAAAAACAGGCCAATGGAAAGTGTGATACAGCTGCATAAAAATAGTCTAGAATTATACAAAGGATTAGAAGAGTATGGTGTATTCATGTAAAAATATTGTTAAATAATGCTATTAATAATTAGATTTGCATTAGCTCTAACAAATCCAGTACAAACCTCTCTTAAACACTGAGAAACAAAACCAGTACAGAAACAAACCCAGTACAAACTTCACTTAAAATATGTCTCTTTTGGCCTAACATTACTTCTGTGTATCTGCAGGAAGGAAAAATGGTGTATTTTCTTGTTACCATTTCACTGTGCACATTTTGAAAACATGTCTTCTGCTCCAGATGGAGTGGAAATCTTCTCTCAGTTCCTCAGGTCAGAGTTCAGCGAGGAAAACATGGAGTTCTGGTTGGCGTGTGAGGATTACAAGACCATTGACTCAGAGACAAAGCTGCTGTCCAAAGCCAAATATATCTACACAGTATTTATCGAGTCGGACTCTCCAAAAGAGGTAAAGGGAATTGAACTCTCATATTTGGGTGTAAGACTGACTTGCACGGCCCATGTGTTGTGGCATTTTCCTACTTGTGCAACACAGTTTCAGTTTCATGAATGTAGGCTGTGTATGTGACCTTGTCTGTGGTTTAGTCTAAATGCCGAATAAATATCTCTGAACTGTGTCACGACAAACTCAACAAAGATGTATTTTTAATCCCATTTGTGTCTCTATGAAACATAAAAATCAGTTTAGGCATTTCTGAATCTGATTGCTGCTTCATTGTTTATCTTTTCAGCTATCTTTGACAATGCTACCCACTTCTTTGAGTATGATAGCAATAGCACTAGATTTGTTCTGACGCTATATGTATTAGTTGTGGTGAGATTAGTTTAACCAGCAAAGAAAGAAGACTGGCCAGACATTTGTCATGTTCAGATGCTTTTGCTTCTAAATATATATTTTAAGTTTGCTGTCTTTTATCATAATTATGTTTTATTTTGCTGAAGGTTTATTGATTTCCTATTTTTTTTTCTTTTCTCCTTCAGGTAAACATTGACTACAGCACCAAAATGGCCATCGAGAAGAGCATCTCTCAGCCCACAAAGAGCTGCTTCGACGCTGCTCAGAAGAAAGTGTACAGCCTGATGCAAAAGGACTCGTACCCCAGATTCCTGCACTCTGACCTTTATCTGCATCTGACCCGGAGGAAGGGCCCCGGGGCTCCAGTGTTCCGCCGGAGGTCACGGTCTTGTGTGTTCAATGAGAGAAGTGAGGCCACATCTGGACCCTCGGCTTGGTAGAATCAGAAGTGTTTGTAACTGCAGGCTCTAAGTGGAATATCTCATTGTTCTCTAACATACAATCCAGGAAGTGTGCCAAAATACAACCACACTCTGGAGAAAAGCTAAGACAGAGTAGACACAGAATTCAAAGGGTTGCCAAAAGGTCTCTACACCAAGGCTTTAATTTAACACCTTCCCGTTCATGGCAGAGCTTTCAGCTTTATGTATAGTGCAAAACCACAACAACAGTCGCCTCACAGGGCTCATTATTGTTGATTTAACCAACAGAAAGTTAGAAAATCAAACAAAGAAACAAACTTTGCGGCATGAAGCAGTAGTGTCATAAGCCCTTGTCATAATACCTGCACAATATAGCATTTGTCAAGGGTTGTGTTAGTGCACCTCCAAACATTTATAATCATTATACTTTGTAACCTTTCTGATGGACTGTCCGCTACCTGTTTTTCTCCTTGGAGATTATATTGCTTTGCCTAGAAAGTGGCAAACCCTCAGCGGAAAAGTTACATAGTGCTCTTTTAATATCCAATGCATTATTAATTGTTTTTACATTGTTTTTTCCATAGACGAAAAGTGTGGTTATTCTGTGTTAACTTCAATATCATGTTTTAACTTAGATTTTAATCACACTTCACTTCTCTCTATGTATATATTGACCATCAAATGAACAGAATGGGTAATTGTATTGTTGCAGTCCTGTTTGTCTCTTTATTTCTTTTATGAAAAAACCCTGGCTGTTTTGTATTATTTAAATTATAATATGTTATGTATCTTCCAGCTTTGAATTTAACTGAACCATATAAACTGTCATCACACTGGGATGCTTTTCATTCAGCCACAACAATGACATGGCATTTCAAGTGTACAGTATTCCCTACAGTAGTAACATGCACATACATTACATTGTGCTGTGTAAACCATAAAACAACTGCTTTGTGCTCAAACTAATTCTAATGAAGCTTTAGTGCCATTCATTAGTCTGAATCACTCACACTAAATGTAACAAGCCATCATTATTGTACCAGAGGAAATTGTGGTGCAGACCCCCCTTTCTCTTATTCATTAAAGTGTATAGATTTTGTGAACTCTCACTTCCATGCATGAAAATATACTCATCATACTCTGCCTATGTATAATGCAAATAAAGAACTGTTATAATGTATTTATACTGTAGGATCTGGTTTACCTCACCAGAGATCATTATCATTACATGTATATTATCTTAAAGCCCACATTAGTCATTCTGCACAAAAACACCTCCATAATGTTTACATTATTTATGAATCAATAAAGACCCCAGGCCCCAATGCAAAAGCAGTGATCTTTTGTGAACAAAGATATATATGCTCAACTTTGAAACAACTCTGACTGAAAATGTTGGCAGAATTTACCTTACATTGTTTGTTTAAGATGTTTTGTACGACCTCAGGGGGTAGAAACAAAGGTATTGGAAAACAGATTGCCTGGAGGACTAGAAAGACTTTAAACAACAATATTTAATCATATTTTTTATAATCAGAGTCTTGCTGTTTTAGAATTTGGACGTTATGTTTTAAAATTTGACTGACAAGACTGAAATACAGTAACACGTGGTAGGCCACTATAGATGAAGAAAGCTGCCCACACAAAGCTTCGAAAGCTTTGAAAAGCTTTGAAGGATTTTGGTGAGAGAATAGCCCCTGAAGTAAAAGCTCTTTGATTTGAGTCTGGATGTGCACTATGTCTTCACCATAGTAAGGCGAGTCTGTTTATACAGAGGGCTCTTATAAGTAGGGGCCAATGGCCCCATCTGGTGTTTAATAAAAGAACTTTAGCTCGACAGCACAATGTCACAAGAAATTGTTTGAGAAGTAAGACTGATAACAAAGCTTTCCATGTTTTCAATTACTTTTTTGCAGAAACATCCAAGTACTGTCCAAGCAGAGAATCAAACATATTTAATGCACACAGACAGATGATGGATGCTGCCAGAGTGCGTCTTGGCCTGCAGTACCTCCTTGGAAAAACAAATAGTTGAGTGTGGTGTGTGTGTGCATGCAAAAGGGCGAGCCTGGGTGTTTTCCATCACCTGTCATCATTTACATTGGCTGCTCTGAAACATGAATGCAGTAAAAACAGGACGCTGAGCCTCATCCATAACTATGAAAAGTCCGTAAGACTTTACAAACTCTGACAGTGTCAGAATGTTCTATCCACCAAACCCTCAAATCTACATCTGTCGATGTATCAAGAGCCGAATATGTCATCTATAAAGGATGTTATGAATGAAAAGAATAGAGTTCTGCTTTGAACTTTGCTGGAGGCTGTCCTTGTGGATTTTTAAACCTTGTCATTGCACGTGCATGAAATCATTGCACTAAATAAAGTCTTTATCCAAATGCTATTTAAGCCATTTATTAAATGTGTTTTGTTTTCATTGAAATTGCTGTTTAATTGTCAGTGCATTCAAAAATCTGCTCCTCTGTGGAGAACTTTGCCATTTTGTGAAGCAATCCATAGCAAGCTTACAACAAATTATTGACCTTCCCTACAGTTCCCACTGGACAAATGCTTTTTGTCAAATATTAAACCTAACCTTTATTCAGCTAATCTAGAACTGACACTGGCACAATCATTTCCCTGGCAGTGGTGGATTCTTTGAGATGTTTTGCTTCATATAAAACTCATGATAAATTTTCCTTTTATACTAATTGCACATCCCAACCCTAGGAACAGGACAACAACAAAGCTTGTTATTAATAAAAAACATCACAGCGGGGCAGAGGTTAAGCAAGAAAGTCCTGGGTTCAAGTCCTAACCAGCACAAAGACACTTGGTGTGGAGTTTGCATATTACTGTATTGAAGAAGGATTGGTTTTGAGTAACAACTCAAGATCAATCCTTCTGATCTATGTAATGTTAATGCACTTTTCCTAGAAAAAATTTAATATATAGACAGGCTCAAAAAGAGAGGCAGGTAACTGTGAAGTATTGTGTGCGCTCTAGAACCATGGGACCATTGTATATTGCCCCTGTATGAGAATAGGTTCTCTGCATGTGTCGCATCCTTTGAGCGCTTTATGGTAGGCAGTTGTGAGCAGAAGGGGCAATGGTTGGGGACCAAACTTCATATCTTGATTTGGCATTGTTATGCGTTGCTGTGGTTGTACCTAGCTCGAAGGTTACATCCATTTTAGGTTGATGGGAAAAACCAGAGGAAACCCATCCAGACATGGTTAAACATGCAAACTCTTAAGGCCACACCTGAACGGGGAATCAAACTCTGGAACTTCTTGCTGTAAGCAGAGGGTGCTCAGTCACTTGCCCACTGTGCAATCAAAATGAACCTAGTGACTAAATAGGAAAGTGAATGTCTGTGTAGTCTTGTTCTGTAATGGGCCATTATGCAGGATGCTGCCCGCTGTAGGCTCAAAGAAGCTGGGGTATTGGTGTATAAACTAAACAAAGTTAGACCTCTGTATATCAGGTGAGGTCAGCTCAAATCACTGCACGCTTGCCTCTTTGGGTGTGTCAGGGTTGGGAGGATGCCCTGCAGGCCTTTGCATAGAGATTTCCATATATTCCATCGATGTTGGGGAGGGCCGGAGGGGCTGATTAAGATTTGCCCTGTCACTTGACGCCGACTCAATTCCAAACAATCACAACTCCATCTTCAGACTGGCGGGATCTTATAGTCCTTCTCTCTTCGTAGAGGACCGCGAACATGGCGATAAAGTGAGTTTCTACATCTTTGATTATTGGGCCCTTTACCATTTTGAGCAGCCATGTGGAAATTCTCAAAGGAGTTCACTGTAAGTTAACATTGCACTATTGTATCAGTAAATGGGCGCAAAAAGTACTCAAATAGACCATTAAAACCATAGTGTGATTGGCTTGGTGTAGCTTTTTCTTAAGGTCTTGTTATGTTGAGGAACTGAGCTAGTGATACTACTGGTCTTTTCAAGGGCAGATTGTGTTGCTTTCCCAAGGATCCACTGGAAGATGTTGAGAGTTGGAGTGAATCAGTTGACAAGGTTTTGGGCTGTAAAGGTAAGAAATAAGCACACCAGAACACAAAGTAAATATTACACACATTACTTTTCAAGACAGTTGCGTTTGCTTCATAGCTGGACAGATAGCTTTCCAACAGTTTCTGAAGTCGGAGTACAGCGAGGAGAATATACTGTTTTGGCTTGCATGTGAGGATTACAAGAAAATAAAATCAACTCCAGAAATGATATCCTCGGCCAACCGGATTTACTCAGAGTTTGTGCAGACAGAAGCGCCCCGACAGGTAAAATAACTACATAATAATATATATATATATTTAATCTTTCAATCAAATTAATCATGATCGTTCTCTTTTCAGATCAACATAGATTGGGGCACCAGGGAAAGCATAGGCAAAACCATCTCGCAGCCCACCTTGAATTCATTCGACACAGCTCAGAAACTGGTGTACAGTCTGATGGCCCGGGATTGCTACCCACGTTTCCTCAAATCTGACATCTATCAGGGATTGCTGAGGAGAAACGAATCCAGGTGACTGTTTCAAACAAGACCCGGCTAAATACTGACGTTAGCATGATGTTTTGCTGTACTTCTGCCTTCGTCTATTCTGCTGTAGCACCCTTTCATTTCAGTGTGGATAACAGGTTTATGCCATACAACTCGATGTAGTGTAACTCAGTAGACAGACACCTCAAACACTTAAATGTAATTTGTATGTTGTACTGTATATCCCCCCTATAAAAGATCTTTTCTATTTGTAAAGTATTATCTACACCTTGGATTGAAGACTATAATTATAAATTCTTATATATCTGAATAATGAATATTTTACAAATTATTAAATAAATGAGTGTATTATTACGCATGTGTCATGTTGTCATTATTGTCAAAGTAACTCAATGGGTGTGGTTCTTTTTGAATGTCATGCAAATGAATGGCAGCAGAGATCATTCGCCAGTCAAACACTGTAGGGAATAGTTAAAGGGGGGTTTGTAGAATTTGTTGTTCAAATGTCATAAACATGACCTACCTGCATTCTCAGAGATGTGGTAAAAATGTTCAAATCAAATATTGTTTTTACTGATTGCTATGTTGATTTACAAAATCATTGGGCACAAGACCCAAGTTGGTTAAATATTATAATGTGGACTATTCCAATCCTATCCAATCAGAAAGCAGAAAAAGCCTCACATGAGTCTTTCTTTTGGGGTTGCTAGTTTCAATGCTGAAATCCATTAGGTTAAAACCTTAAAGGACTCTATATGATCAGAATCCTCACTATTTAAACCTCAAGTGCAGCCTATCAATAATCAGTGCTAGTGCAGCCTCTGAGTGGATTCTGGAGGTTCTGAGCTTTCACAGGAGGCATGGCCTGTCCATTTACTGAGAGGAATAATGAAAAACAGGTATGTGTTGTCTATATGCAGGTTAGGGCACTGGCAGCTCAAGTACAGATGTGATTATAGCTCCTTTTTAAACCAGGTTATAAAGTACAGAAAGGCATTAAAGTGGGAACTCTGCAACTGCAACAATCTAAAGGCCCAACAAGAAACAACTGTTTTTGTTTTCTCAAGCATCATTTTCCAGACTGAATAAAAATGTATATAGCCACTACATATGACTTATGATATAGTTTAGTACAGTTTATTCCCAGAAAAGGGTGTCCAGATGGTATTTTCATCTTCCAGCAGTTTCACTGTATTCAAATCTGGATGAGAGCAAAGACTCACATAGAGCATAATGTTTTATTCAAATGAAATTCAAAGTAATAAAACAGCCCTTACTTCCTTTTACATAGTGTGCATGTGACTGCTGCTGACTGTACAGGACTGTTTGAGTTTGATTGGTTATTGCAAGTACAAACTACTCCACCACAGCTTCCTCTGGTTTTAACAGCACGTTAAATCCACCTTTGTGTGGTTCAAACAGCTGCAGTGCCCCAGTGTTTATGAATGGAAATTATAGATGCTATTGGACACAAGTGACTTCTGTTTACAGACAATTATCATATGTGATCACTTCTCAGATCAGTGGTGTTTTCTGTTGTGGAAGAGAAGTTTGGAAGGTTATCATCATTAAAAACTCAGTGATTAACATCTCATTTACAAAAGAGAAACACACAAACACATGATGTAGTGGATAGCTATCATGTACTTTTGGTTGAAAATACTTACTTTCTACTTAAAATAAAGTAGAAACTTTGTAGTAATTTCCTAAACTGGTAAATGTCTTGCTGCTAGTCTACTCTGCTCGGCTGTCTAGAGCAGCTGTTTCCTATACTGTTTAAAAAGCTTAACTTAGCAATTTCACTGGTAAATACAAAATTAGAAATGTTTAACATTGACTTAAAGCAAAAACTCTACTGACCTATTTGCATTTTGACATCTAAACAAATGCACACGCCGCATACGTCAGCACAACTTCCTCTTTTTCTGTGGTTAGCTTAAAATGATACCATGACACCGCATGCCAACTTCATTTCAGTTTCTGCATATATAAGTTGCATTGATACTTGCACAGATAGACATTTGGTGCTGGGCAGACAACTGAAGCCATGTGCAGCTCCAGTATCCGTCCTGTTTGGGAGGCACCGATTTTGGACAGAAAGATGAAGAAAGACAGGTAATATTTTTTTGCATGAATTATCAGGTACAGTTTAGGTGACCTGATTTGCTTCCTGACGTTCTGAGACAGGCCTCTACTCTGAGTTCTGACTTCCATTTTGTCTGCACTCTTCTCTTTCCACTGTAGTATCATTTTTATTTTTATTTTCTAGCATGTAATTTATCATTGCTATTTTAAATATACCTTTAATGCACCAATCATCTTCTGTAAACCTCTTTGAATTAATGTGTGTACAAAGTGGCAAAGAGTGCAGTGAGTGTTACAGTGGAGAAACTAAACAGCCACTCCATAAGAGAATGTACCAACACCGTCGCACGAGCTCCTCTGGACCCTAGTCCGCTGTACATCTCCATTTCAAAGCCACTAACCACTCGTTTGAAGATAGTGAGTTTCAGATCTTAGCCAGAGAAAAGAAATGGTTTGAGAGGGAAGTTAAAGAAGATTTTTTTGTTAGGAAAGACAATCCTTAATTGAACAGAAAAGGGGGCCTGAGACATGACCTGTCCCCAATTTATAACTCCATCCTCAGACCTAAAGCAGATAAAGGAAACAAAGGAGACAATAGCTGTTTACAGTTTCAAAGTAGCTCCTCCCTTCAGATAGATATAAGACAGTGTCCACCAGCAATCTGACTAGAACTGAAGAAGCGGCTTGGATGGGCAGCAAAACGTCTTCACTCTTACAACTTTTTGTCCAATTGACAGATGTAACTTTGGCTTTTACTTTGTGTACAAACTATGCTCAGTAACACTTTGTAATAACTAAACTAAATAAAAAGCCTTAATAAAGTATGAACAAAGACTTCATTCAGAAAGAACAAATACAAACTAAAATACTAAGAATGATTCAGGAATAGTAACTTCTTAATGAATATCCTAATACTAGCCCTTTCACTAAGCAGTTAAGTAATCATTCTTAATAAACTATGAGTTCATTATGAATAAAGTCATATTACATATTAAGGTAAATTAAGGTGTAGGGTTGTCATTACAAAGTCTACACGTTTATAATGTGCTCTACAAATTGCTTTGCCGTCTTGTTAAGTTTGGAAAGAAAATAATGAAAGCTTTATTAAACTTGTTCCAGGCTTTGTTCTGAGGAGCTGTCCCAGTGGTCACATTCACTAGAAAAACTTCTAGCATCCAAATGTAAGTTAATCTTATACAAAGTGATTGTGCAACACATTCAAATGATTTGTCTAAACCAGCACATTCTGTTACTTAGATGGGCTAAAAATCTTCCAAGCCTTCCTAAAGTCTGAGTACAGCGATGAAAACATTGAGTTCTGGTTGGTGTGTGAGCGCTACAAAAAGATCAAGTCATCGTACATGATGTCATCCCGAGCAAGACGGATCTTCAAGCGCTACATTCAAGTTGAAGCTCCAAAAGAGGTCCTAATATCACTAATACATACCCAATAACCCAATGTATTCATTTTTAATATGTTGTTGTTTCTGCTTTATTTTCTCTATAGATCAACATTGACCAGAAAACACGAGAAATAATACACCAAAATATTGCAGAGCCCATAGCCACCTGTTTTGACGAAGCACAGAAAATAGTATTTGCTTTAATGGAAAAGGACTCATACCCACGCTTCCTCAGATCAAGCCTGTACAGAGCTCTCTTTGACCCAGCTTAACTGTCAGTAAAGTGAAATCTATAATGTAGAATACTGCACAAAGGGAAAATCTATGAAACTTTTAGGCAAAAAGGCATATGTGTAAATATCCAAACTGACTTGGAGATGTGACCAATATGTGAGGCAATATTTGCACAATATTTGCATTTTCATATTGTGATTAAGTAGATTTTGTTTACAGAGGAAATGTGAGCATGGTTATGTTGTGCCACTGTCTAAGATAAAAGCGTTAGACAGTTATAGGATTGAAATGAAGATATTACACAGAAAGTCAAGACCTTGGTGCATGTGATGGTGTCATACTCTCAAGTGCTAGTTTACCCTATTGATTATATGACATTTTAATTATTACTATCCAAAAGGTAAATTCAGTTTTGCAGAGGGATTGATTGCACAGCTTTCTTTTTTTAAGGCAACTATTACTTTGTCCAAATTGCAGTAAAGAGCAAGCATGTTGTCAGCTTAACATGCACAGAATAGTATTTTCAACCAGTGTATTTTTCATTGTTCAGTAATCAGCTTGGTTAGTGGTGATGTTATTTTGTCATGACTCGTGAATCACCCATGCTTTAGCAGCATACACATTTCTCTGAGCATAGAGACCTTAGAGCTTATAGAGCCAAATACTGATATATACTGAGCCCTACAGACTGGTAACAAAATGAAGAACGTCCATCAAAGTCTTTCCTCTTTGACTACAGTTTAATTTGTTCGGCAGGTTACACTCTTTAACCCAATCAGAAAGAACCAAACATTGCTTGCACAATTTTTTGACACTTTCATTCATTAATTCACTGATTTGTGCCTTATTTACACAGACAGATGTGGTAACTCTAAATGAAGACTATATACTATAGATTATGTCATTTGTGTTTCCTTTTATTCTCTCTCCAAGATTGCATTAGTTTATGGTCCACAGTCTGGTATGGATTCACTTTAGTCTATACAGCAAGACATAACATTTTATCCTAAAATCCATACATGAGAAAATTAAGGGTATGTTGTATTTTTGTGACTTTTGGAGGCAGCAGAATGTCCTACTAAGTGAAAAATCTTAGATGCTATAAATATAATTAATTTTACTGTAATTCACCAACTAGCAAAGGAAAGTGGGTTATCTCCTTTCACTGGATTATTTTATATACTTTCACCTCCTTTGACTGGATTATTTTACATACTTTCATCTCTGACTGGATTATTTTATATACTTTCATCTCATTTGAGTGGACTATTTATATCAGGGATGTCAAACTCAAATTCACAGTGGGTCAAAATTTAGACAAATTAACAGGCCAAACTGCACCTGATATGTTTAATAATAATTTGATAATGTTTAACCTTTTCATATGGAAACAAAACTTTAGTTTTGCTTAAATACAAAACCTGGAACAACTCAAGCTTGATATTACAAGCAGAGAGAAATTAAGTTTGAAATTATGTCTCTCTCTGTAGTAATTAATTTGGCCTAGGTGACTAGTAGCCTGGTTGCTAATGAATGTCAACAGAAAAGGAGGGGCACTCGCCGGTCTCCACTGTGTGCCAGCGTACTTGCAAAGCCTTCTGGGTTTTGTAGTATTAGTGGTGCATGCGTTATATACCAGTGGGCCAGCTCTAATGCACCTTTGATATGATCTCATGGGCCAAATATAATTATCCCGCGGGCCAGATTTGGCCTCCGGGCCTGAGTTTGACATACATGATTTATATACTTTCATCATGGCTTGACGCCTTGTTAAATACTGCCATCTAGCGGAGGAGAAGAGTAGTGCACCGTGTCAGCTCTGTATCCCAAAATGCACCGCGCCTCTGTGCTGACCAGTGACCACCGTCCGGGAGGAGGCCTTCTTCACCTAACTTCATTGTTTTCTCCGGTGGTATTTTAGGTACGTTATTATTATTCTTTTAAAGCGTTAGTCTTTCAAAAAACACCCCGCCGTCGATTATATTCGTTTACGTGTAAATTGATACTTTAGTGTAACTTAGATTTATTCAAGTATGCAAACAAATCACATGGATTTCTGGACGTCACATAAACATTGAATTGAGAAAACATATTTGTGATATTAATTCTCGAGTGTAAGAGAATATAAAACTACCACATATACTACATTATAGCCTAGCAGTTTGCAGCAAACTGAGCCAAGCTAACACTCATTTAATCCGTGATGTGGCCATGGGGGAAATCACTTCACTGGAGCTGAGATGAGTTTGTGGCATGTGCATCATCTATGTCTCTAATCCGCTCAACTATTTCTGTCATTGTAGTGGCAAAGCTAGCCACAAGTGATTACTAATGGCTCCAGATACTTAGTCTTGGTCTATAGGTCCTACATTACACAAAATTGATTCTTGTGAGTTTAAGCCATGTTATAATTTAATGGTATCAAAAACATAGTTGTGTTTGGTTTCATTCACAAATGTTTGAGTAATCTTTTATTATTAGTCTACACCTCCAAAGCTCAAAATGCTCTATTACTCCTGAAGCAGTAGTTTTCAAGTGAACAGCTTATTACCTTTTTATCTTTAGTTTAGCAGAGATTGGCAATTCCAGGCCTGAAATTGTCCATGTGATTCTAGTGAAAGTGTATGGAGTTTAAAAACACAGTGGAGCATTTCCTGTACTAACACATAACATCACACGGTGGAACAGAGTGTTTTCTGACTGAGAGAAAAACACAGTCTAAATATGTAGGGTTTGTGTGTAGGTAAGTTTTGATGATTGTAACATAGATCAGAAAATAGCAAATTACATAAAAGAAACAAGCAGGCGCACAAAAATATTTCCCTGATTTGTGCTTTTGAGTCGATCATTATGATTAAAACGGGCATTACACAATGTACATTAATTTGTAACTGTAATGTAACTAATCAATGTGCCAGGTGTCAGAATTGCTATGGAGAAGACACACCACAATGCGAAGGCCCACCCATGGGAGGTGGACGACAAGGCCCGACTCTGCCGCTTTCTGTGTTATGGATCAGAGGGGGACATTTACACGGCCAGAGAGGAGGTGCAGGTGAGCAAGGAAAGTGCGGAGGCTCTGCTGGCTCTGCTGGAGGATGGCAGAGAGGCTGAAGTAGTGGAGGTCATCACAAGGTACTGTCAGGAGGGGAGAGTTGTCTCTATGAGTCCTTGCCTTTTTGCACTGGCAGTGTGCTCGCAACACTCGGATGTAAAAACAAGGCAGGCCGCATTCAAAGCTTTAAAGGAAGTTTGCCAGGATCCTGTGTGTTTGTTTGCTTTCATACAATATAAGAAGGAACTTAAGGACACAAAAAGTGGTCTTTGGGGGCGTGCCCTAAGAAAAGCAGTCTCTAACTGGTATAATGGACAAAATCCTATGAATCTGGCAGCTTCTGTTGCAAGATGTAAACAACAAAATGGCTGGTCTCATCAGGATCTCCTGAAGCTGTCCCACACCAAACCAGCAAATGACGGTGAGTGTTTAGGTTATTCCATAAACATTTCTAATTAACAGTGGACAATAGGCAAACTCTTTTTGCTGCTTTTTACTTTTTCATGTAACCTTTTCTTGTGACATGTTTTCAGGTGTTGCTTTGGTTTGCAAATATATAATGAAAGGGTGGAAAGAAGTTAAAGCTGAATATGCTGACAAGGAGAACCCTGAGGAGGTTCTGAAAGTCTTTTCCTATCTGGAAGTTGTGGAGAAAGTCAAGCACAGCAGTGACGAGACAGAGGTCATCACTATGATAGAGGAGCATGCACTAGAGCGGGAACAGCTGCTGACACACCATTTAAAGTCTAGGCATGTAAGTGTAATAACCTCGCAGTATGTTTGGTTTATGCGTTCCTTACAGTTGGTGCAAATGCTAATGATACAATTTGATGGTAGGATTGTGGAAACTGGAAGGAATTTTAATATTTGCACATATAGACAGACAAGTGTTGGTATAGATTTATATTATTATTATTATATATTAAAACAATTCAATTCAATTGTAAATGTATGTCTAATGTACACTAGGTATTATTTTCTCCTTTGGTCACAGGTATGGAAAGCTTTGTTGAAGGAGATGCCTCTTCAATCATTAATGAAACGTTTAGGAAAAATGACTTCAAAAAGAATTCTTGAGCCAGGAAGCTCTGACACACAAGCTGTGTGTGACCGCATCCAGAGTGACGCAGTCCTTAAAAAAGTAAGGCCTGTTATGTCATGTTTACATTTTTTTATTTTTTGTTATAATTGCATTTATTAAATATACAATGGTACAAGTAGTTGCGCTCCACTATTCACTTATTATACAACAACTATGAGAATATTCTATTCATAGATTAAAAAAATACAAAATTCTATACATAGATTAAAATTCTATACATAGATTTAAAAAAAATAAATACAATTTTATATATATACATATATATATTATATATATATATATATATATATATATATATATATAGACACACACTATATAAAAAGACACAATTTTCTCACTGACATGAAATCAAATCACCAAATTTTTCCTGTTTCAGATCAATTAAGATTACCAAACTTATTTCTATTTGCTAAATGCCTGAATAATGAGAGAAAGATTTTTAAGACAATTTTTCATTACCACCTTCAAAGTCAGAAGTTTACAAACATTTCATTAGTATTTGGTACCGGTGCCTTTTAATTGTATGACTTGGGTCAAATGTTTTTGGATATCCTTCAATGAGCTTCTCACAATAGTTAGCAGGAATTTTGGCCCATTCCTCCTGACAGAACTAGTGTAACTGAGTGAAGTTTGAAGGCCGTCTTGCTTGCCGTGGCTGTTCAGATCTTCCCATAAATTTTCAATAGAACTGAGATCAGGGCTTTGTGATGGCCGCTCCAAAACATTGACTTTGTCATCCTTAAGCCACTTTGGAACCAGTTTGGCAGTAGTTATTGTCCATTTCAAAGACTCATTTGTGCCCAAGCTTTAACCTCTTGGCTGATGTCTGGAGAGTTTCAGTATTTCCACATAGTGTTCTCTCCTCATGATGCCATCTATTCTGTGAAGTGCACCAGTCCCTCCTGCAGCAAAACAACCCCACAACATGATGCTGCCCTCCGTGTTCACAGGCTTGCAAGCTTTTTCCTCCAAACATAACAATTCTCATTATGGCCAAACAGTTCAATTTTAGTCAGATCACGGGACATTTCTCTAAAAATTAAGGTCTTTGTCTTTGTGTGCATTTGCAAACTGTTAACTGGCTTTTTTATGCTTCTTTTGGAGTAATGTCTTCTTCCTGGCAGAGTGGCCTTTCAGCCCATGTCGGTACAGTACTTCTTTTGTTCTTGGGTTGATATACACATTTCGGCCCAAAGCACATTCATCTCTGGGACACAGAACCCATCTCCTTCCTGAGCGTTATGATGGCTGGACATTCTCATGGTGTTTATACTTGCGCATAATTGTTTGAACAGATTAACAAATAGAAATTATTTTGTCAGACAGTGAGAAATAAATAAATGTGTGTGTGTGTGTGTGTGTGTGCTCGCGCGCGCATGTTTAGTAGTTATAGTGTAATTAGTGTTTAGCTTTCTTTTCTTTTTTTTTTGCCCAACAGGCCCGAATCCATCCTTTCAGTATCCTTGTGGCTTTAGAAAACTATAAAAAAGGACAAGGCTACCAAGGTAAAACAAAATGGGAAACAGACAGTAACATTATCCATGCTATGGACTCTGCATTTTATAAAAGTTTTACGGTACATGCTTTTGATTATACAATTATACATGGAGAATTTGTATTTTAATTGTGACAAAGGTGTTCAAACTGTGTTATTATTTTCAGTATTTGGAACCTTTGGATAAGAACTTTGTGATAGCAGTGGACATTAGCACATCTCTGAGCAGTATTGTCCCAGGGACTTCAGTGAGCACTGCTGTAGCTGCAGCTGCAATCACCATGGTACAAACTTTTTTTTTGCTATGCCAAGAGCATTTTTAGTGTCGCTTTTTTTGTTTGTTTTTTTTTACTTTTCAAGTCAATGTTTCACTTCTGTTTCCAATTAACATTAAGGTTGACATATTTCATTAAAAAATTAAAAATCTAAAAATGCACATTTTCTTTTCAAGGTTTTTGCATCAACAGAGACAAACACACAAGTTCTGGCCTACTCTGGTGGATCACTGATACCATGCTCTGTGGCAGCAGGCATGACACTAGAGCAAGTAACAGCTGAGTTGGTGAAGGTAAAACATCAGTTTATTTATCATTTATAAATGCATGAAATACTTAAGTCTAACTTATGAAATTCAAATATTTCAGACCCCCAGTGAGAGTACAGACTGCACCCTTCCAATAGCCTGGGCCACAGAAAACCAAAAAGCTGTTGATGTTTTTATTATATTGACCAACAACCCAATTTGGGCTTTTAGGGCTAGTCCGGTGGAAGCTCTAACGAAGTACAGACAGGTATCTTATTTCCCATTCTCCTGTGTCAGCAAATGAGTGCAGTTCTGGTCTTAGCCCAGGGCTATGCTGTGTAACAGTCATCTACATATTTCTTACTTTTACTGTAACATTTAGTTGTACAGAATAATTTCTACAATTTAGTATATCGCTACTAGATTTGAAATCCAGACATCTTTAAAAAACATAACATTAACTTCCTTTTTCTTGTTCCTGAAAACAGAAAATGGGGACCTTCTCCAAGTTTGTGATGTGTGGGCTAACATCTATTGGACATGCTGTTACGGATACGCCTGACCGTGGTGTCCTTAGCATCTGCGGATTTGACCTTGGTGCAATAACACTTATTCGGAACATGGCCCAGGGTTTTATTTAGCATAATACTGGGAATGTCATCATTTAGAGAAAGAATGACCAAAATGGCCCTTTCCAGATGTGTGTGTAACTCAGTAGGCTGTATTTACTCATTTAATCAATAAGATTACATTAATAAATACGGGTTTCCAGCGGGCTGGACCACTACTGAAATGTAGTTTCAGTGTTTTTTTCTAACAGGAAATATGTTCTCAAACTCCATTAACAAGGTCAGCTTGGAATGTGCGAATAGATAAGAATGTATCAATACTTTTGATCAAGTCCAAACTGTAGGTATTGATACTCTAGTACAATAGTTAAACTCTTGTAGTTTTTCAATAAAATAGTAATGTATTATTCCTTCTTAATCATTCAAGGGTGCACTTCAAAACCTTGCTAAATCTCTTCTACTGCTTCTTAATAGGCATTTAGAATATGCATTTTTGGGAACCTATAAATGCATCATACAAACAAGTACAAATAGTGTTGTTTTATTAGAATTTTTACTGTGTATAGGTCTTTGTGTTATTAATGCTAGCCTTGACAATATCATTGGCATGGTCAATTTCTGGGTAAATTCTTTGTAGTGGTGACAGAGTGGTGCTATAATAACCTTATAGTTTGTGTTTTCTGT
The DNA here is from genome assembly GCA_019594935.1 of Periophthalmus modestus. NCBI lineage: Eukaryota > Metazoa > Chordata > Actinopteri > Gobiiformes > Gobiidae > Periophthalmus > Periophthalmus modestus. Next base: position 8,152,630 of record JAIEZT010000026.1, on the reverse strand, counting down.
ATTTGTTTTTTTATTTTTTTTTGTACAAATTTCACAGTTGATACATGGTTTGTTAGGTCAAACAGAGCTGGTCACAGATGTAGGCTACTATATACTAAATGTAGAGTGTTGTTCAAATTAATAGCATCACAGCATCAAAAGTAATCGAAATCAGCTTCTATATCATAGTTCAACAGGGCAAATGTCAGTGTCATGATTTTTAAAATGTATTGGTAATTGTCTTTCTCCTGCACTGTCATGTCTACTAAGTTATTAATGGTGCACTAGTATTTTTATGACCAACAGCATTTGTGGAAGGACCACTGCCCAAATGTCTTCATTAGAGTACTTTGTTGTTGCTTATGTACAGTTTATCCTTTTCACATTTTCAAACATTTTTTTAAGCCTGAACTTGCCTGCAAGATTTTTTTTTTCTTTTCTCAGCATTGTTTTGTTATCTTATAGGCTACATTGTGGCTATAAGATATACGAAGTCTGCTTTGTCATTGACTATGCATTGATTGTAAAAAAAAACAAAAAAAAAAAACAAAAACAACAAAACGAAACTGTAGTTCTCAAACTTTTCACATCAAGTAACACCCAGAACTTGATCAAAATGTCAATGTTTAATGTATTACCAAAGTATAGACTACATGAAAGTAAAGTGTAAAAATGTCAGAGAACCCAGAGTATGCATACCACAGTTTGAGAAATGCTTGTATAAGCAAAGTGAGCGTTATCATTGACCTAATAAAGCCATTACTTTTCTCATTAATGTCCAGCCTTACTGTTTTATTGAAAGTAGCCGTTTGGAAGCTAATCTATCTATCTATATACCAGTGCTGTGTCCCACAAGTGGGGTAGCCTAGACAGGGCACACACTCCCGTTCCCTCCCTCCTTCCCCTCCCCAAACCCTCCCTCCTCGCAACTCTCCATCTCCCCCATCTGCACCAGCGTCCCCTCCCCACCACCATCACCACTCTCCTCTCATGCCTACAACCTCTGCCGAGGAGGCCAAGCCCGCACTGACGTCCACCCGCCCCCCCATCCATGCACCGGACAGCCGATTGGGCAGCCAGCGTACCCGAGGCGAACACCCCCGGGACCCGCCATAGGCGACACGAAGGAAGCAACCGCCAGACTCAGAGTGCAAAAACAGACCACCACCAGCACCCAGGAATCCTCCAGAGGACCACACAGGGACAGCCGCTGCACCCAGAAAGGGACAACGAGCACCCAGGCGCACCTCCCGTCCATCACCCATCACCGCTGCTGATCTATTGTCCTATTTTCCCCTTTCTCCCCAACATTTTTTTCTTATCCTGTGTTGCCCTATATTGTGTATATGTGTATATGCTATATATATATGTATATATATATATATATTGTGTCTAAATGCATTAAAAAGGAGGACATTGTCCTGCAGGCCTAAGTGTAGATATTCAGCTTGCCCTAACTAAGAAATGATGCATTTAAAAACAAACTAAAAACATTTGGAGAGGGACCAGTTTCAAATTACAGCAACAATAATAGCAAAAACCAGAGGTGCACCCAGACACTGCTGCCCCCCGTCCAAGCACCCATGTCCACCATATAAAACCCCCAAAGAACCCCGGATCCAGATGGCCATCCGGATCACACACCCAAGCAGCACCAGCCAGCCGCTCCCTCGGTCCCCCCACGACCAGGCCCGGTGGCGATACCACTCAAGCCCCCCAACAACCCCCCCCAACAACCCTGCACCCAGACGGACACGCGGGCCAACGCCAGCAGCACAAACCCAACGTCCCCGGAGAGGCAACACCCAATAGTTGTGATGATGTTGGGGAACGGACACCTTGGTTTAAGGTTTAAGGATTAAGGATTGAGGATTGAGGACTGGTCTAACCCCCACCACACTGCACCAGGGTCAGCTGCACAGCCCAGTGTGGGCACTTCCACAGCAGGGCCTCAGCCGAAGCTGGTTTCCCCTGCCGCTTCATACCAAGACCAGTCCTCAACCACGCCCATCCATTGATTCATTCATACACCAACTCTCTCCATTCATCCCTGTCCTGAGCAGCCTCTCTCCCTTGCACCACAGTCATCCCTCTTGCATTCAACGCTCTTCTTACACCCTCTGTCCAACCCATTCGCGGTCTTCCTCTCATTCTCACTCCACTCACATCAGATTCATACACCTTTTCACCAGCCGCTCCCTTTCCATTCTCTCAACATGCCCAAACCATCCCAAAGCCTTTTGCTCTGCTCTATCAGCCCAACTCTCGCACACACCAGTTCTCTCTCGGATTTCTTCATTTCTCACACGATCCATGCGCGTCACACCACACATACTCCTCAGACATCTCATCTCAACGACATTCAGCTTCCTCTTCTCTGCAACTTTCAAACTCCATGTTTCAGCCCCATATACAACGCAGCAGGCACCACCACACCCTCATACAATCTCCTTTTCGCATCCATTCCCAGTGACCTACATTCAAAAACTCTCTTCATCCCCCCCCATATCTTTCGTACTTCATTCATTCTAAACTCTACCTCACCCCCTATTCCACCATCCACACCAACATGCGACCCCAAATACTGAAAACACTCTACCTCTTCCAACAACTCCCCATTTAGTGCCACATTCAACCTACGTTCATCCTTTGACCTCGTGCACCTCATCACCTTACTCTTATTCACATTCACTCTCAACTTCCTTCTGTCGCACACCTTCCAAACTCCTCAACCAAACGTGACAGGCTCTCCTCTGAATCAGCCACTAGTGCAGTATCATCTGCAAACAACAACTGATTCATACTCCATTCGCTGCCATCAACATTCACCATCCTCACACACCCTTTCCTGACACTCTTGCATTCACCTCTTTTACCACACCATCCATATACACATTAAACAACCACGGAGACATCACACATCCCTGACGCAAACCAACCCTCACAGAGAACCACTCACTCATGTTATTTTCCCACTCTCACACACACGCTCTACTGTTTCTATAAAAACTCTTCACACCTTCCAATAATCTACCATCGATACCATACAAACTCAACACAAACCACAACGCCTCTCTATCAATCCTATCATAAGCCTTCTCTAAATCCATAAACGCCCAAAACACCTCCCCCTCCCCTTAGCCAAATACTTTTCACACACACCTGTCTCACAGCAAACACCTGGTCCACACATCCTCTACCTCTCCTGAAACCACACTGCTCTTCACCAATCATACACTCAGTCCCCTCTACGACCCTATTAATCAACACTCTCCCATACACCTTGCCTACAACACTCAACAGACTAATACCCCTATAACTACTACAGTCATACTTATCACCCTTACCCTTGTACAGTGGAACCACACACGCACTCTCCCAGTCACAGGGCACCTGCCCCCTTACAAAACACACATTCAACAATCTCACACACCACTCAATCACACTCGCTCCACCACACTTCAAACATTCCACAGTACATCCATCCACACCTGCAGCCTTTCCTGCTTTCAACTTTCCCACAGCTTGCTCAACTTCCTCTCTCGTGATCAACGCTTCACTCAACTTGGAAGCTAATGGCAATAATATAACACTCTTGAGCAAGGTCCCGTATTAAAATCTGAAAAAATAAAAACTTTGGAAAAGTAAAAGCATTTTTGTTGTTTATTTCAGATTTTTCTATTTAATAATGAATATGCTTAGCCTACAGCTTATTGAATAATAGTGACAAAATAGGCTTCTTAAGTGCAGGTGTAGGCTTCAATGCTCAATTAGTCAAATCATTTACAGTGATTCGCACTCGGTCAATTTCAACCCTGAAGTCTGCAAACCACAGGAAACCTTCAGGGGTCTTGTTGAAATACGCGCAGGCACTTCACAGGGCACCACTGGGGTCCTCACAAACACACCACAAGACAAGTGAAGATGGCGGACGTACTGAGCGTTCTCCGTCAGTATAACATCCAGAAAAAGGAGATCGTCGCCAAAGGAGATGAAGTTATATTTGGAGAATTTTCGTGGCCGAAAAATGTTAAGACTAATTACATAATCTGGGGGTGAGTCTTTTTTTCAGATATGAAGGTATTTGGTTGGTCCTGCCAGTTACTCGTTAGCTACAAGCTGCACTGGAAGAACGGCTGCGCTGTGCGCGAGCCAAACAACTCAGCGCAGATGAACTGACAAGTTCACAATTGTTGTATGTTTGATAGAATCTTTGTTAGATGTCGGTCGGACAGGCACTTAATGCAAGCTACGGTGCGTGTTGATTTACCATCACTGTCATATCAGATTAAAATAACAGGATTTCAAGTTGTAGTGGAATCTGCAAATAAAGTTTATCATCCTGAGCGCGCGGGCTTTAAGGAGATATTGTTTAGTTTTGTCACGTTATCCGCCGTCTGCTGTATTCTAACAGAAGTCACAACTGGCTTTTTAGATGTTGATAACTAGTTGTCTTTGTTACGTTGATTGATGAAATTCAGTTGCACTTTTTTTTTTTTTTAACTTATCCTTCTGTTCTATTCTCCAGAACCGGCAAAGAGGGACAACCAAAAGAATATTATACTTTGGACTCGATCTTATTCTTACTCAACAATGTGCATCTTCCTCACCCGTCCTATGTGCGGAGAGCTGCCGTAAGTCATATTTACTGTCACTGAACGTATAACTGTGTTTCTAAGCCTAAACCATAACAATAATTATTATCTTCTATAGACTGAGAATATTCCTGTTGTTAGACGACCTGATAGAAAGGGCTTACTGTCCTATCTCAATGGAGAGAGCTGTAAGTTGTTTATTCTGAACGTTCTTGAAAGGCTCCATACAATGCTAACAAATATTTGTTATTGCTGACTGTAGAATAATATTGCAGACGCTCAGCATTGTCAGTAATCCATGTCTTCTCAACATACGTATAAAGCAACTATGATTGTTTTCCAGCTACATCAACCAGTATTGACAGAAGTGCACCCATAGAAATTGGTTTGCAAAGGCCAACACAAGGCAAGTTGTTGTTGTTATTATTGTTGTTGTTATTATTATCATCATCATTACTATTTTTATTTTCATATTTATTTACTTATTTATTTTTTATTTATCATTATTTTTTTTTTTTTTTGAGCAATTGATAACATAGTACGTTTGTGGCGAATGATGGTGCTCTAAATATCCCCTAATGGAAATGTTTTTATGCAGTGATAATTTGAGCTTATCACAAACATAATGATAAAGCATTTTCTTTTTTACAGTAAAAAGAGCAGCAGATGAAGTATCCTCTGAAACAAAAAAACCTAGAATTGAGGTAAAGTCTAAACATAAATAATTGTAGTAATATGGCCAACTTTTGGAACATTTTAGGATTGATTATTAGCGTAGCTTTAAGTTTGGAAATCAGAAACTAATTTCTTTGTATATTTTGTATGTTTTGAGGATGAAGAGCGAGTGCGTCTGGACAAAGAGCGCTTGGCGGCTCGTCTTGAGGGGCATAAGGAAGGCATTGTACAGACAGACCAGATCAGGTATGGATACTGCTTACTTATCCATATAAACACACTGTAAGAAGTAGAATCTAAGTTAATCAGTAATGTTTTCCAGATCATTGTCTGAAGCCATGTCTGTGGAGAAAATTGCAGCCATCAAGGCCAAGATCATGGCCAAGAAGCGCTCCACTATCAAAACTGATCTGGATGACGACATTACCCTGAAGCAGAGAAGCTTTGTAGATGCAGAAGTGGATGTTACCAGAGATATCGTGAGCAGAGAGCGGGTCTGGAGGACCAGGACAACCATTCTACAGAGCACTGGCAAGGTTTGTGGACTTAAATTTGTAATAATGCTCTAATAATGTAGTGTAGGGCTGCTTGATTATGAAAAAAAAAAATCATAATAGATATCCTGATTATTAAAAACTATTATATATTTTGAAAGCGGGGTGCATCAGCACATTTAAAATTAAGAGAACAAAGAATAAATACAAGGATGGTGTAACTAGCACGGATCTACAAGTGGCTCCAACCTGCTCCAACGTTTTCAAGCACAGAAACCCATGTACGCACAAGGAGTTCACTTCAGAGTTTGCATAAGATTTTGTTTGTGATAATTGGTTGTACGCACTTAATTGATTTAATTTTCATTAATTATTAATTCATTATTGTATTGTAATGTGTGAGCTAAAGTGTCCAAATCATTTTCCTTGTGGATGAATAAAGTTTAATCGCACAGCCCTTCTTCAGTGTAAGTACCACTTTAACCACCAGATGGCAGCAGTAAGAATGAATCTGTGTGATTCTGGTATGACTCTCTGCTGAAGAAAGATCAGTGTTTAAGCTTTACATAATTTTGGTGAAAGGAAAATATTTTCCTCTTTTAAAGCACTACTCAGTTTCATTATTTGTTCACTCCACACCTGGTGCTATGCTAATTTCTGTGGCCACAGCAGCCCAAGGGGTGGACTGATGGAAGCAAGGCTGCCAATCTATGTCGTCAGTCTCTCTGACCAGCACTTATCATAACCACAGTCACCTGTTTATCGAAAGTAAAGTATGAAAGGAATTAAAAAAAAAAAAAACAACTTAAGTAACGCTTGTTTGTTAAACCTCAGAATTTCTCCAAGAACATCTTTGCCATCCTTCAGTCAGTTAAGGCCAGGGAAGAAGGTCGTGCTCCAGAGCAGAGACCTGCACCAAATGCCCCCCAAGTGGTGAGAACTCTTAACAAAAAAAAGACAAATATACTAATGTTATTACTATTAATTTGTGTTTAAATAATTTCATTTTCAGGACTCTTCTATTAGAAATAAACAGCCAGTCCCCGCGGCCTACAACAGATACGACCAGGAGCGTTTCAAAGGAAAAGAAGGTGAGGACAACTTTTAGCTGATTTGAAAAATACTCTTAACAGGTTTTCTTAATTTGTGCTTTCTTACATTTGTTTAGAAACTGAGGGTTTTAAAATTGATACCATGGGTACTTACCACGGCATGACCCTGAAGTCGGTGACAGTAAGTTTGAACTTCTTTTTTTTTTTTTTTTTTTTTACCCCACATTAGCACAATTGTCACAATACTGACATTTCTAACTCTTTATTTCAAAACTAAGAATAACGTTTGATACCTGTACAGATGTTAAACACCATAATGGTAAGAACCTTTTTATACCACAGAATGTAATTCTAAATATAAACACAATGTAGTAGTTTCTTTATGCTCACCATATGGCCTTGAACTAGTTCTATTTATAGATCAAGATCTCTCAAACTATTCAGGGAAGATCCAAATGGGCCTTTATGCAAGTTTTTTTTTTCCTGCATCGCTACTGTTCAAATGTCCCAGTCAAATAAATAAAATAAAAAAATAAATACAATTTTTAAAAATTATGTAGTTTCTAGCTTTAATATCGATTAGTTTTTTTTTTTTGGTTTTTTTTTTGCTAATGGTAACAGTAATCTTAAGTTGGTACTTTATTTTTATTTCATTAGTATTTTATTGGTATTTTATTATCTCATTCTCCCATTTTATTGCACACTTTTGGATGCACATTAAAACTCCAAATGATATCAACTAAGCAGTTGTATAAAATTTCATTAACTGATTTCTGTGCATAATTTTTGTTAATAGCTGCTGCATATTGAGTTCAATTTATCTCAGTGCACTCTTTTGGAGTGTGTCCGACTTATCCTTTCCTTCAGAGCATTGATGCAAGCGTTGTGTTTGTTGCTTTGCAGGTGGTGCCAGTATTTCAGTAGCTCATTTGGATGAAACCCATGTGAGGTTATCAGGTGGCTGTACTTGCAGCTTGAGTAAGAAACTCTCCAGTGGTTGAATAAGAACTCATTGGGAGGAGGTGTGGGTTCAATGCCAAGCTGAGCAAGGCAGACTCCTACATACACATCTTCCAGATGTAGATAGCGGATGTTCAGGGACACTCTGTAGATCTTCTTTGCCAAGTCTCCAGAGAAGACATAGCCTGTTCCAGAACAGAATGTGGGGTATTTGTTGCCTGGGTAGGATTCTGGAGACATGTACCACTTACTGTTTTTATTCCGATTTGGTGCAAAGCCTCTCATGTTATTTCCTGTAAAGTAATTTGTTTTTTGTGCTAGGTCTGGTCTAAGTAATTTCTGTATGAGATATTCTGTGTTGACAAACATGTCACTGTCTGTCTTCATCACATATGCAGCATGTGGACAGTATTTTGCTACCCAGTTTATTCCCATCATTGTTTTGACAGTCAAATTTTTATAAGAGTCGAAAAAGTTTTGTTGAATAATATCATGATGCCTTCGACTCTCTGATTCCAGCATCTTCTGCTGTACAATTCCCAGCTCTCCCTCGTTTTTTCCCAACAAAAACAAGCGTATGAAGCCTAAAGCTGGAGCAACACTCTCATTTCCCCATGTCTGTCGAATAGCGTTTCTTGCCTCTATCTGGCGAGCCTCAGTAGCTATCAGCAACACCAGAAACGGTGCAAGTGTCCCCTCTGAGCACTTCTTTTGCTCATTTATGATGTAATCAAAAGGCCCATCTAACATTAATTCTTGCGGCTCAGTTTGGGTGCTGTTGGCCGTCAGAGAGTTCAGACCAGGGTCCTCCTGAAGAGAGGAAAGGCCTATCTTCTCATGTGAGTAGTTGGTGTCTACATTAAAGGTTGGCTGCGGGATTATAACAAAGTGCCACGTGCTACGTTTGGAGCTCACATTTGGTTTGGCTTTGGTTGACTCAAGCTTCTCTCCTCCAAATACCACAGGATGTCCCTTCCACCATGGCAAACCTATGAGCTGTGGGAGCCACACCTGGTGGACTAGAAAGATCAGAAATCCCAACAAGGAGAGAAGATAAAGAAGTTTAGCTGCATGTGTGCAGCAGTGTCGACGTCTCCACTGCATGACTTCAGCAGAGCTATTCATTCAGTCATCATGCTGCAGGGCAAACCACAGGGGGTCCCTGATGGTTCCTGAAAATATAAAAATAAAAGAATATTATCTTATGCCATTTCATTGTAGATGTATTCAAAACAAAGCAGTTGAAAACGTCAAATGCA